>JAVTVY010026245.1:0-10799 GCA_036873755.1 Hanleya hanleyi | reverse complement strand
TATGTGATATTTTTGCGCCTGATAATAATATTGTTTTCAACACTAAAAAATGATTATGCATGTGTTTCCTTCTAAAAAAGTTCAATGACCTGAAAGCATCCTCTGTTAAACTGTCTGGTTCACAGCTGAATTACGTTGACAACGCCAAATACCTTGATCATTTTATCTCCAGCGATCTCACGGACAGTTATAATATGACTGTGCTAACTAGAAAATTATGCATTCTTGCCAACATTTTGGCTCGAAATTTCTATATGTGTTTTCCAGAAGCGAAGCAGCAACTTTTCTCGTCGTACTGTACCAGTGTCTATCGTAGCCATCTGCGGTCTTCGTACTCGTACTGTAACTGAAAAAATAAACTGCGTGTCACATACAACAACGTACATGTATTTCGCTGGTTAATGCACTCCCCGCCCAATTACAGTGCTACATACATGTTTGGAATTAATCTGTAACCAGCTTTTAGTGAGGTTATTCGACGCCAGATTAATTATGTACGGAACAGACTTATGTCGGCAGACAACTTCGTGCTTACAACTTTGCGGCTTACCGATTTGTCTCAGACTTCCCGTTTACTTTGTCATTAGTCTCGCCAAATATATGTAACGCGCTAGTAATTTGTCATTTGGCTGCCATCTTATTATTTATTTGTTCATTCTAGAGACCATTTGTATCTGAAATAAATAAGTAGTATTATTATATTAAAAAGTTCTCGAGACTGTCCTATTGTATTTATGATTAAGCTTGGCCCCTGGTGAAAGATATGCCTGTGATATACAGAATTTATACTCCCAAAAGTACTCTGAGGTGCATGAGTACATGTAGTGATGTTATAATAAAACTCCTATAGACAGGCTGTTGTGGGGTCGGGACATAACAGGAGAGTGGGTATGTTTATAAACATGTTCTTGTATTGCAGTGATCTATTTAATGCTGTCAGAAAAGTAGATAAATAATTGATGTCAAAACTGATGCTCACAGCACTCGTTCGCCAATTTAGTAACTTTGTGCCACTCTGCGTCTTCCGGTATGTTTTGTGGAAATTTTGAAACGATCCCCAATTATAATTCTAAACTAATTTGTACGTTTGACAAAACAATATACAGCTACGACGTCAAATGACTCTGAATATCTGAATTACGGAACTAAATTATTTTTGGTGGCTGACATCCGAGAAACCCGATGTTTCACCGACCTAGAAAGTTTGAACTTTTCTAGGTCGGTGACGGTTTTACAATTATTGGGAAGTTCACTAAAACATTGTGTGGACTAGTAAGACAAACGTTGCATTCCATACTCCGTTTTCACTTTCATCAAATAAATATATCTGCTGACTACCTTTCTGGTATTGTAAAAATGCACCTCAGAACAAGGTTTCAGCAGATAAGGTAATTAGGAGCTTCCTTAAAAATGGCTTTGATACGGATTTTTGGAATATCATGATTGCCGGCATCATTGAAAACTGTTGACCGCTTCTCTCTTGCAGTAAGCTAGCCTAGTTTTAAGTATGCTATAATTTATTCTCTCAGTTTGGTGCTAACGCGATTATTTGAATTAGGTCTTTTGATTATGACCGCGGAACGTTTTTGATGGATTGAATGACTGGCTAGATGATTGTATTTATGATTTAAGCGTTTTTACCAGCTCTTTTGTGGCGCTTTATGAACAAATCAGTATATTTACAATGCGTACAACTCCAGACTGTGTTGGCGTAATCAAAATGTTGGATAATCAACGCATTAAAAACCATCTTCCGGTATTTGATTGGAATGTATTGCCTCACACGTGCCAGGGTGGCGATGTTAGATAGCATGTATACTATATTGCAGCTGTGGATCAAAGCAGAGACCAAGATACTCAATAAACACACTCTATTTGGTGATCATTTATTGTGATATCCAGAATTAGATCACTGATTTTGAGTTTCGTTCCAAATAGCATGCTTCGTCTTGGAAAAGTTCAGTAACAATTTACTGCTACATCTTGCAGTTCAGCTGTTAAAACAGTTTCCACATCTTAAATAAGTTTTCCTTGACCTGTAAATGTAGTACCATCCCCATGCAAGCTGATATTATCTGTAACGTCATTTATGTATAAAAAAAATAAAAGAGCCCAGGACGAACCCTTCTGGGACTCCATGCCAAACGGTTTTGTGCAAAGAGGAGACATTTTCATACTGTTGACCCAACTTCTTCCAGGAAACTGAATAAATACAATTTCTAGTAGAGAAACAAAGATCAACATACGAATTTAGGGAATATGAATTACCATCTAGTCCTGGGTCACGGTTTTGAGTCCTCACTGCAAGCAAATTATGACGCCTTCTTTGTCATTCCTCAAGTTAAAAGCAACTATAAAAGTAAACCGATCAATTTAGATATTTTTGAAAGGTCTGCATTCAAGAACTTTACATTTGGGAATACAGCAATGGAAATATTCTAGTTTAATCAAAGACAATTTAGAAAAAAAGTCTTTATTTTAAATCGCTAATAGCTTTAGTTTTTTTTTGACTTTTAAACTCATTCTAAACATTTCAAATATTTAAACGGTCTTTTGGAATTTTTTATTTTGTTCCACAACGTATTATTATTGACTTTGAAACCCATGTAACTTGCATACACAGCCTGGTAGGTGTCTTTCTATTTCAAATCTTCGTAACCCCAAAACAAAGCAAAAGATCAGAAAAAAAAGTTGTATATGGATTATATAATGCAAAATTTCAAAAGGTTTTGGGTAAATAGCTCAACAGTTATTAGACACGGAAACTAGACTTCCAGTGAAACAAAAATTCAGATGACGAAGGAAAATTTAATCGGTGTGTCAAAGTTTTCCTTTACAGCTTAATGAGCTATAATGCTTTAACCCTTTAATACTTTAACTTTGATGCAATTTCTCTGCAAAAACTCCATGATAAGTTAGTAAATATTAATGTGATGTGAAATAAAATAGTTCTTGCTCACTCTTCGTCGCGGAAAAGCAGAAAATTTGAAGAAATGTCCGCCATCTTGAATTTTCCCATGATCATCTGCTCGGGGGGTTATGCAAATAGGCTCAAAATGACCCCAATACGATAAACTAAACAGTCAAGGAGTTCCAGCTCTCCATTTTTTGCCGTTCCGAAGATAGCGCAGAAAGTTTGGTAGGTGTAGGGCTAAAAATCACGTTCAGCCGATTTTATACCTTGGAATGAGAATAAAGCTTATCAGATATGTATGATTATTCGGTGGTACGCCCACAGAAAGCAAGAACTATACGTTTTGATTTATGTTTGCTCACTCTGTCGAGTGGAGTTGCTTGATTTGGCGCTAAGTAAATCTCAACCGCTTGGAATAGTAATTTGGGATAAAACGGTTAGCTCATTGTCAGAGAAAAACAAAGGAAACAACCACAACCGCATATATCACTTACTGCATAGAAAGGTTACTTTACACAGTACTTCTGGCATAGTAGGTCCTGGTAAAAATTCAAAATTTAGCGGCCGTGAGCTTCTCGACATTTACATGCCAATAACCCCAAGACCGCCTGTTGTTTCGAATGATCATCACGAATTTCATCGATACAGTCAGTAGGCCTATTATCATCATTATGTTATATCCTGATCCATCATTTTGAGAAAAAAAGATCAGCCAAAGGTTTCGAATTTTGCGCGTCAAGCCCAATAACAGGCTGAATGCCTTTCTCTTTATATAAAAAAAAGAAATCTAGATCATTATTGTCGGATATCAATGGCAAAAGCATGGGAAATCATCAAGACTTATGACCGTATCTTTATTATAGCGAGGCAATCACGAAACACAGGAGTACAAGTATAGTTGCACCATTTCTCAGAAAATACATCTGTCAAAAGCAACTAGTATTTTCAGATAATTTAGCGCGTGTGTTTGTTGCCAGGAGCAACGGGAGTCGGGAATCAGTTCAATGAAAGTTCATATCTCGGTGTGTGATTGCCAGTCTCATACCAATTGGCTTTGGGTTAGTCTGAATCCAAGGTTTTGGTGTGAAAGCCAAGACATATACAAGATGGAATTGAAGTTTAGGCAAGAGAGATATAGAAGGTACTATTCGGCAAACAAGACAAATTTCTAGAATTTCGCGAAATATGAAATGATGTAATCGATTCGCTTTGAACCTTCGATTCTATTTGCAACAAAGGTAAAATATCACAGATAATGCTGATGAGGTCACGGATCTATGGACCAGGATAAAGTGGGCTGAGGAATTTTTGTAGCATACATTCTCCAGCGTGTGAGTCTCTAGTTAATCTATTTCCAGTAGCAATAATGTATTTGAAAAGACAACAGCAGCAGCGTATTATATTATATTCTTGCCTGATAACACCATACTACGTCTTAGTTGCATAAAAGCGTTTAGTATGTTCAGCCGTCGTCCGTTAAAGATTTTCACGTCAATAATCTAAATATCCAGTTTGCCTTCTACATCACATCTAACGTCACCTTATACATGTACATCTAATTTGACTGTTTATCGATTTCGTCTGTTTGGCGATGTGGACGAGGAAAAAAGTATTTTTGCCAACAGCCATACTTGATACAGCATCTCAATGGAAACTATGCCATTCTGCCTCCTGGTGATATCCAGCCATGCATACAGTGGGTTCTTATTGACGGATCAAAACTTGTGTGGAAAATGCCATAATGTTGGATAGAAGTCGGACTCACGTCGCTTATGACACCTGCCGCATGGTCAGACAAGACTAACTCTCTAGCTCCCTGCGTCACATCCCCTCTCACAAAAGCTTCAACCTGTCTGTTTATTAGATATACATTTATATATAGAATTAGAGAAAAATACTACACGTGGGTAGATACATGTGTATAAAACTGGACATTATATTGGCATAACCGGTTTCGCTCCTTTAGAGCTTGTATATTCAGAGGTCCGGTCTCTGTATCTTATACAGATAAGTAGAAAATCTGATTTTATACGTCCTTTGCATGTTATGCTTTCCACATTCTGGCCGTATGCAAAACCTTTAACTCTTTGAGCTCGTAAATTATTTATAAAACTATACGAACAATTATATGAACTGCCAACACTGTCGAGCTCTTTACCATTTCAACATCCGACGACATAAAAATGAGCCAAATGAAGCAAAATCAATACATTCACCGTTGAAGTCTACAAGAGAATAAAGTTTATCAGTACATGTTTAGTTTGCAAAGAAGACATCTAGTTGACGCATACATTCTAAAATTTCTTAGATGTTTGGCTATGAAACTGCGTGGCATTGAAGAGGAAAGTTTATTCCATTGTATTGAATAACGCTTGAGCAGGAAAGTGTATCGTATCTGTCGAGTCCATTTAAGGAAGTCAAGAAACCTATTTCGTTTAATGCTTCATTCTATGCAGTCAGATGCGAGTGAGGGAATTACCACAACCGAAAATGACACTTGTATTGTCTGTATATGTTCAGCATTCCGTCTTTTATTAGCTGGATAAAAACTTAGCCGGTTTTCAGGTACATGTAGAGAAATTCCCATGTAAACGTTTCCCTACGATAACTTTTAAAGATAATTCAATATGAAGCATATCTTTACAGATTAGCGTAAATGCGATTAAAGATACCTCAAGCAACCGAAAGTGACATGAAGAATATGATTTAAAGACACCTATATTAACATATTTATTTACGATATTGCGTAAAGGAGACGCCTTTTTCAGGGTACATGTACACTGTTAGAAGGATATGGTTACCCTGACTATGACATATATGGTCAACAGTCATGTGACCATAAAATTCATGGTAAGATTTTACTGGTCAAACCATTTCGACCATAAGAAGAATGGTCAAAATTGTTGAACAGAAAATATATGGTCGCATTTCTCTGATTCGACCAAGATTGGAATGGTCAGATGTCGTGTCACGATCATAGAATTATTGGTCGAATCATTAGACAATATATTTTATGGTCGACTGCTATATACTAACCATAGCTTACATGGTCGAATGAATATATTCTTACATGGTCATATGGAACACACACTAATGGGCATCACAATGTTGTTATTCTAACCAGAATTTTTATGGTAGGCCTAGTAATAAGTTCAACATGGAAACATTCATAATCATACAAAAATGGATCGCAATCGATCACATTAAAATTTATGATAAATTTAACCATGAAATAAATGGTCCAATGTATTCGACCATATACTGTCCCATCACATACCGGTACTTTATACCTGTATTGTGAAATTTTCTAATTAGACTAGGCCTACACCTATGGGTGGGTGAAATTACTTACGAATAAAATAAATATTTTTTTATTGTATTTGTAATACACGAGAGGGTTGGCAGCTACATATATTGGAGCGTATCCCATTTTCATTTTGATATGACTTATACTTCCATCAATAACACATTGATAATGAATGTATTTATAGAGATTTTACGTGGAGGCCAAATCAAGTTTCAGGTCACCACAACCAGGCTCGGTTTATGGGCAAGCCGTGTTTTCATTGAACTTTGTTTGACCCAAATGACCTGTGTATTCGGAAGCCTTTACTTATAAACGTATTGGAAGGGAGGATTCGAAGGCCGGGGGTTTCCGACAGTGACGCGGGTCAAGCCACTTTCGGGTCCCACTTGAATTTGAATGTATGCAACCAGCTGTGGAATTGCGCGCGCCACACAGTTTTGGCGGAAACAGGAAAGAAAGCTGCGTTTACCGAATGTCGGCTCTTCAACAGAAAAAAAGTAAGTTTTGCTTGACGAATGTAAATATTCTCACATAATGTATCGCCCGGATAAATTTAGACTTACTAGTAGGACTTTTTACCATGATAATTTAATACCGTGGCTATCTGACGAAAATCGGACCTGTGTCAGTCTTTCCCCTTTCCAGGCATTCCGTCTTTTTTTGACGGAAGCAATCTCTTTCTCAGCTCCCCTAAAAGTTGAGTGAGGGGAGGGAATAAGTGCACCCTGAGAGAAATTGTTTGGTCTTTAATTAGAAAATAGCTTGATGATTCCTTTGCAAAAACGGTAATCTTCTGTCGAATTCTTTTCCTACTTGTTCCGTTGTATGCCGAAGGGTCTTGTTCTGATGAATTTATTTAAATCACAGATTTTCCTTTTGCATTATCACATGTTTATATTGAGGCATAAGTACGGTTTATCTTTCGACAATTTTTAGCAGATGGGACTATTCGGTAAAAAATCGATGGGTGCAAATTGCTCTCCTCGCAGAATTGAGAGGTGCAATTTATTGCTCACCTTCAATTTTCAATTGTGATACACTGGAATTCAATCCCTGATTGTCACACTTCATTGTTTTTATAAACCAACCTCGAAGACGTCAAAATTACTCATCAGCGTTTGTTGAGTGAAGGCTGGGTTTGGGGGAGGGGGGTGTCAGTGAAAGAGGGAGGGTGTCACTCATTATGCAGGTTGGGGAAAATACCTTGATCGGGGTATTATACCTCGATTGAGGTATAGGCCTATGTCAACTTCAGTTTTTATATGTTTATGGAAAATGTGGACATCCACGAATACGCCGGACTGCATCAATCTTTCAACAGCATCTATGGCTTCATTGTTCCATGATTTTCACATCAATTTATTCCTTCGTTTTATGCGACTAATCATTCAAATTAGCCACTTCAAAATTTCAAAAAGGAAACATTCAAATGACATATTCAGTGATATTTATTCTGTAAATGAAAATAGCATGTGGTGGCATATTTCCATGTCAAGGTCATGCGCAAATTGCAGGATTTGAGAGGCAATGCCTTGTTAATAAACCAAGTTTAGCTGACAGACACAATCTAAACTGCTAGCATGTGCACATAAAAACAGACCTCTGCTCTGGGTATTATGACTCTGCCATGTGTGCGCATGCTAGGAGATTGTGCATTGCATCAGACAATTTAATCTTAATTTATTCATCAGTCGGTGCATCTACATTCATGCAACTTGGATATGATTTTGAGATGGAAGTATGCCATTACATGCCATTTTCATTTACAAGGTTCGTACATCATGGAAAAACCTGGAAAGTCATGGAATTTGAAAATTAATTTTCCAGGCCTGGAAAGTCATGAAATTTCACTTACGGTCATGGAAAAACCTGGAAATTGAGAGGGAATGTAATTTGAAGAATAAAACCTATCATAAAAGAAAACAGTCGCCTTGAAATCGGTGAATCAAGTGTTGTGCATGTTATTTTTTCATTCGCAACTTCGTTAACGTCAACGAGAAATCCTGTTGGCCTTCTATTTCCGGTATCTTTGAAAAGGGAAGTAACTCGTAACGACATTGTCATGGAAAAATGAATGGAAATTGCAGAAGGAACTAATTGTCCAATCACGCAACTCGTTACTGGAGGTACTTTGAAAGGGATATAACTCGTGATTGACATCGGTGCGGAAGGCAGGAGTTCCGATGGTATTCCATACAGGACAAATAGTGCACTCACGGAATAGTCGAGGAGGGAAGTTATTCCACAACAAAACGTTACTAAAATGTATTAGGAAATTAATCCCATCAGTACTGGATATTATTAGTATATTTTAATTGTTATTACGGGTTTAACTTGGCAAATGAACTTTGTTGAGAAAACTTGGCATACACGCCCGAGGGCAGAGTTGAAGCACGAAAAAGTTTGCGCATGTTCAAAGTAAACTCCCGCCAATTTATGGAATCCTACAGTGGCAGGTCCCGGTCGTGATTGGCGGCTGTTCATTCTAGTCATTCGCTCATAATAGAATTAATATATTTTTTTAATGATTTGTTTTACAAACAATGGACATTAATGCTGAGAGAACATTGTTACTCAAGATTGATATTGCTGGAAGTCTGGCTCTTTATTCTAGTCAATCGCTCATACGGTAATTTCCATAACAATTCACCTTCCAAATTTAATTCGAAAACTGCCTGTCGTGATTTTTTCCATCCTAATCAATATACCCGTGAAACAATAAATTCGAACACTCCTGTTTTCGTCGTGGAGGTCGTGCCGCTGAAAGTAAAGTGAAATGTTACTAAAGAAAAATTTGTTACTCGGAATAATTTCTGTACAACTAAATCGTGACTAACGATACGCGTTGACACAGAAATAAAAAACAAAAGTTCAGTTTTTGTTGTTGCGAATTCGCCATATCATAGAACTATGATCAGAAGTCACTAACCGGGTTCTCATTAGCAGGAGGTTGGAGGCGAAAATGCCCGTCAACTGGCCATTTTGAGGCACCTACTTGATCAATAGAAAATAATTTAACGGCAATTTGAATGCTATTTTCGATGTCTCATTTTCTTTAATAAACAGATGATATGGAAGGACAAAGATATAAATGTTTCCCTCTGCTTGTCCCTGTCCGGGCTTCAGCGTAATAGTTAGTTTGTGCACAACTCCTATGTCGAGGGAGCCATTATTTCATTTCTTCATAGCTGAATGATGTGTCTCATACATTTTGACTGCAGGAAGGGAGTAGTTGAGTATTTCATTTGTGCTACGGGGAGATGTCAACAGACATTGATGCTGGTGTTTTATTCACTCACCAATTCCAGAGCGACGTTTCCATGTAATGAAGTGACAGACGTTAGTGTTTCCAACAACATGATAATCCAGTTTATAATCAACTTTATGGAACAGACGAACATAAGATAATGCACCCGGATCTCATCGCTGGGTCAGTCACATTGACATCTCACGAGTGACGTTGTAGACAAGTCAATGTATTATACAACCGATCATCATTGCAGGACTTGGCTTACAGTACATGTGAAATTTAGACGTTTAGTTTTTATGTATTTTCAATCCTTTACATCGCTGGACATTTCACTTTTACTTCGTGTTTGAGGGATAATGAACCAAACGTCTGCATCACGGTACAGATTTAGCCGTGAAATATGGTCGACTGACTGCAGGCACGTGTCGCAATACTGTCGGGCTATCATCCCTATTGCGGTAATGAAAACTTCCACTGACCCGGTGTTGTAATCCCACAAGGTTTCCCGACGAATCGAATTGGAAGAGTTCACTTTCAAAATAGGGAAGTAAGGCACAAAAGTTTTCAACACGTATATCGCTTTTCAACAACAACAACGTGAGGGCAGATTTTTCTTTCGTTTCGTAGACTATATTTTCTTTGTATTTCATTCTTGAAACTTGCAACTCTGGTGGATACATTCACGACCTACGCAATTTAATGATAATAACAACTACACAGGGACTGCTTGAAGTTGAAGAAAAAGAAAAAAATCATTTACGGCGACAGATGGCTGATAAAAACTTTTGGGTCGGTAGCTTTTCGATGGGGTGGGTGGGTTACGGGACTCATTGAGACGCCCTGAAACTCAATTCTAGATAACACCCTTGTTGCAAGTGGTAAGTTTTCCAAGGAAGAGAGAAGCTTCCCACTCAAATATGACTGGGTTAGGTCCTGGAAAATAAGGTAAAAGTCATGGAAAAAGTCATGGAAAGTCATGGAATTTCAGGTGCTCAAAAGAGTACGAACCCTGATTTACATAATAAATTTCACCGAATATGTCATTTGAAGCCATGTTTCATTTTTGAAATATTAAAGTGGCTAGTTTGAATGATTAGTCGCATAAAACTAAGCAATAAGTTGCTGTAAAAATCATGGAACAATGAAGCCATAGATGTTGTTAAAAGATCCCTGCAGTCCGGGGTATGTGTGGATGTCCACAGTTTCCATAAATATACAAAAACGCAAGTTGAAATGGCCCTATACCCCGATACCCCAATCGAGGTATAGGCCTATACCTCGATCGAGGTATAATACCCTGATAAAGGTATAATACCTCGATCAAGGTA
>JAVTVY010026244.1:0-102449 GCA_036873755.1 Hanleya hanleyi | reverse complement strand
CGCCTTTCAAAACACGACGTCGACTTTTCGCGTCGCGCGTCGTGCGTCGACTTTTGCAAGTCGACGGGCGAGATCAAATTGGTACGTCGACTTTTGCAAGTCGACGGGCGAGATCAAATTGGTACAAATAGAACACCATAAATTCCTAATTGCGACATCCACAGTACTTTCCTCTTAGAAAATTGGCTTCTCCAGAGAGAAATCTGATCTATATGACGGACCTTGATGGGAAAATACGATATAGTCCAACCGATAAGCACATAAAATATGCAAGATTTCGCTCTTTTTCATACAGGTGTAAAACTTTGCACACTGATACTACTCCAGAAGCTGAACATTTTCTGATATAGTCCCTATTGATCAGTGCCCACTGATGACACATACAGACCTTTAGTGGCTGATTGTAGTTTTGTGAAGGTGAACGTGGTGGGAAATGAAGCGTTTGGTCGGCGTCGGACCTCATATATATATATATATATATATATATATATATATATATATATATTCTAATCTATTCTATTAATACTTCCTAGTTTGGGCCATTTCTTCTCTCTAACGGTCACATAGTTCATCAGATGAATTGATTGGGCTATTACATCATCGTTCCTAAATATTTTGTATCTAATATCGCTCACGCATGTGAGAGGGGTTGTGTGGTCATGCAACCATGTCCACATGAATAAACTACAATAAAAGCGTGCCTGTGATACAAATCATCGCAGGGATCAGTTTTAGTTCTTGTGCTGTGTTTTTAAAAATATGCAGTCAGTATACTTGCCTATGGTGTCGTATGACTGCGCCTGCATCTTTTTCACCATCCTTGTTATGCATGTCGTTTTCAATATTTCTCCGGTTATATCACGACGGTATGTACCAGGATATGACGGCACCAACAGTTCCTATTATTCAGGACACTGATCAGCCTAAGCAGTACAGCACCCGGTGAATTAGCATCAGGGCGGCAAAACTGCCTTTGTGAGGTACATGTTTTAATAATAGAAAGCTCTGAGCGAGGGAATATGAGAAAGTTATGTGCTGATTTACAACTGAAATCAACAGTTTGGGAATTGACTTCGACCATTATTATGCCGTATTTCAAGAAGAGGAGAACTTAACCGTGTTTTCCAAGTCGTCTAATTTATACTTATATGGGTTTCGTCGATCCCAAGAGCGTCATAGCGGCCCAAGAGCGTCATAGCGGTCCAGGAGCGTCATAGCGGCCAAAGAGCGTCGCAGTGGCTACCTACCAATGCCAGATGTTCCTAACAGCATTGACAACCACTGACCAATTCCCGTCTTGGGAATGCGCTAGCGGTTATTTAAACTAGTTTGTACACACACACACACACACAAAAAAAAACAAAAAAAACTGGACGACAGAATAGACCATAGATCGAGATTGGATTTTTGATGCTACATATTTCTGCATAATCACTGAGGAGAAAAGCTCATTGACTGTTTATCATCAATGCGGTTGATTGCTTTTAACAGTCGTGATTCTCACCGCCGTCAAGATTCGCTTGTTTTCTCACATATATCTGCTCGTTACTGCGGATAACAAACTGCTAAACACGGCATCAAATCAATTACTAATTTTAACCTTGGGTTGCCTGTGTGAGTTTGATAACAGTTAAATGCCAACAGTCCGACACGTGGATGAAAGCTGAATTATTCAGTGTAATATATATGTATGCATCTCTTGTTTCACCGTACATTAGACTTTTCTTCTGGTTTATTAGCGCTTCTGGTTTCTGAGAGACTATGCCAACTAACAGAATTGTGAACCTTACAATATACTTATGTATTTCTTATATCGGAACGCTAAATAAGTACGGCCGGTAGTTGATTTAAATCGGCTTTGTTCGGACATCTCCGTCTTTGATATATCGAGATTTGGTCACCATTAAAATAGATATCTATTACTGAATATGTTTTCTGATGGTTGATATTTGGGAATCGTTATGCCGATAACAATGAAACAAATAAGAAGAATCGAAGAAGAAAAAAGGACATGACGACGTCGCAAATATAGCTCGTTATAATCGTTGATACATAAAGGATTATTCCATATCTGTGCTTCATACGAGTACCTTTCAATAAGCATGCAGCTCAGCTTTGATCAGAATGTCTAATGATACTAACTCTAACAATCGCTATATAATTCAATATATCCTTCATTACCCTCGGTACAGCTGACGCACGATACCATTGTCAATACAGAGTTTAGCGTCTAACAGAAATGAAAATGACTCGAACCCCTGTGGGGTATGTGGGTTATATTGAGATTCATTGTCCCTAATATGATTAGAATACTAAAGCAAACGGCGAAACAATGTCTTATACATTTTTGTCTTATATCAGTGACGAGAGTGGAATAGCAACCATGTGAATGCATGGAAACAAATTGATTTGTGGCGAAGAAAAAAGTTAGTTGTTGAAGGAGAAATATATGATACAGAAAGAAGTTTCCTTTCGTTCTATTATGTTTCACATTGTTAGGAAACCCTTTTTTGACTTGTCGCTATATAGCTCACTATTGCTGAACGCGACGTTAAATCTAATTCGCTTTCTCTTTGGTGAAGGTTATTATCGACAGTAACGGTGTTCCTAGTATATCCGAAAACACATTCACATTCGAAGGTTATCTTAGCTATAATAGAAAACGCTTCTAGAATCTGTATGGGAACGTCACAAAAATAGGCCAAATTAAGGGTTTACAAAACAAAAAAATGTTGTGGCGATGTTACATTTTGTGGTATACCTTAATCCATATAGTGTGGTAAGTTTCAGCTGCTTGATAGAAATAACGAAAATATTGGGTGAGGAGGGAATCAGACCCTACCCCCATATCGCCCAGGCCAGATAGGGTTAATATTTAAACAGCCTCAAATCCGTGTAGTACACGACAGTATGGAGTTGGTAATGATTATCGCTTCAAATTAACATGGCATAGAATGACGTTGGAATCAACCTTGAGACAAATGCCATTTATTACCTAAATTATCAACTAGAATAGATGTCTCGAGATCTGATGGATTCCAAACAATCCATTCAAGAATTGACAGATCACAATCGAGACGATGCCTTCAACTTCAACAGCGAGACGACGAATTCAGGGTCAGCATTACGAAACATATGCAGAAAACTGCGGAAAGTAATACGACGCAATAGTTTTGGAAAATGAGTAGTATTTTGGCACTAATTATAGGAATGAGCATAATGATACGAAAAATTCATGTGACTGGCCAAAAACTGACACACACGTCTAGGTACCAAGGATTTCAGTGGGAGATTGAATGATGTATGCGAATAATCAATCAAACTTCTCCGTCCAGCTGAGAAAAGCTGATGGAATACAGTGATGGAGTAGTGGTCGGGTCTATTATCGACTTCAGACGCAAGCCATTGTATCCATCCAGTTTTCTACAACAATGTGGTAAACAAGTGTTTGATCTTTTCAATTTTTTGCGGACAAACAAACTTCTACGGGCTTTTCTGAAAAGATACACGGCTAAGATCTCATTATATCCTTTAAAAGTAATATCCAATCTATTCTTCACGACAAAGCTTAGTTATAACGATAATATTGCTATTTGGTCATGATCATCATACCTAGCCGACCGATTATAGCTTTCATAGTCAAGGACACGACTTCATCTTACGCAAATACACAAAAAGTAAATTCGCATTCACATGGAAGCATTTGGAAGAAAACCGGGCCAAATAGATTTATCACCAAAATTAACGTCGTCGACTCAGAAACGTTGTGAAGGACCACTGCTGATGTCGAACTGGAAGACATTCTTCTGGGGCGGTTGAAATGGTGAAGTTAATATTGGAACTGGTCATCTAACAGAATCAACACTATTTGATGGAATACCGAGATTCACATTGCACGTTTATTGATTTCCCCTGGTGACAATAACCAATATGTTCTCCGGGTATAACAGACGTGAACAACCTGGGACAGCTGTCGAATTCAATTTAAGCCAATTTATACGCTCGAACTCCTGAATGCGCCTGAATCACGCCCGAGAATGAGAAAGTGATGTTAAACGAATAGGTCAAGATCATGCCCATGCACCTATGGGGCTATAACATGAGCATTTTTGGAAATTTTCAAAATAGAATAAATTTCTTAACAATAATATCTAGGTACCTCACAATAGGATGACAGTAAACAAAAGATTGATATCTTCCACAACAGAACTATTACACGTATTCTTAGCCGTTCCAAAGTAAAATATATCCGACGAAAAGGTGGGCCTGGTCATATGCTTTCCGTGCCCCCAATTCAAACTAATTCAATTCCAAAGCCTTGCATATTATCCCCAAGAATATTTCTCCACTTTCACCCAGTTCTCCTCCTTTCCTCTCTCCTGGGTAGGGGAAAAAGGTATGGAGACCCCCATTTTATTTCATATTTCGCAAGAATTATATGAATTCTGTTTCACGTGTTACATCAAGGAACATCTGACCCAGGGAAATCAGCCTAATGAGCTTTAAACATGAAAACAGGCTCATTTGCTTACTAATTGGATGATAGAGACGATAGTAGTATATAAAGTTGATCTGGCCCCATATTGACCTACTTCCGACAGGGGGCGCCACCAGTCTTGTGACGTCACTTCCTGTACCGGTCACGTGACCGGAAGTGGCCTTTGACCCCTGCGCATGCGCACAATACCGGATATTAATAATGGCGCGCAGGGGTCAAAAGTCACTTCCGGTCACTTGACCGGAACCGGAAGTGACGTCACAAGACTGGTGGCACCCCCTGTCGGAAGTAGGACAATATGGGTCCAGATCAACTTTAACAATAGATGAAATTAATATGAACTTGATAATGGTGCACAGGGTCAAAGGCCACTTCCGGGTCACCTGAGAGCCCGGAGTTATCTCCCCCTAGTTCCAGTTTTTCCCACCAGGACAATCCAATTGTTGAGGTCATTGGGACCCCAGAAGCTCTTATATATATACGAGGGTCAGTCACAGTGTTCGTCTGTTTTTTCTGGACGGCTTTGTGCGTACAAAGGGGTACCAAGACAAAGGAATCATCCACGCGATTACAGTGAACTCATATTTACCAGTATAACTTAACCAAAAATCAGAAAGAGACTTACGAACTTGTACATAGCGATTCTTATTTACTTCTATTTATATCTCCTACTAATCTCTCATTGTTATTTATTATTTATTTATTTATTCATTTATTTATTTATATACTTAGCGCTGGAAAAGATATTCAAAAAACAAAGAAATGTACCGCGAAATTCAAATAAAACATTGAGTTGATGGGCCGCGAAATCCGAATGGGAAGCGGCCCTTAAACTACAATTTCAATCAGTGTCCGTCATTCACCGTTCGTCATTTGGTCAACCATGTCAAAGTTGATCTGGACCCGTATTGACCTCAAAAATGGGCCAAACCACTTTTAGTCGGTAGGGGTGCAAGGCTCAAAGGAAAGCTCAAGTTCACTATAGTTCCGGCACATCCGGTCACGTGACCGGAAATGACCTTTGGGGTATGTATTCCTCCGCGGTGATGCGGTCGCGGCAAGAAACATCCGCGGAAAGAAAGTAGTCCGATAGTCATGCGGTCGCGGGCACAAGCCTCCGCGGACACAAAGTAGTCCCATGTCAAGGGCCATACGCGGGCCGTTGCTTTTCGCCTTATTCTCCTATGACGTCACTATGACGTCACATCCACGTCAAAAGATCAAATGTCACAGGTCACATCCGTGTCAAAAGGTCAAAGGTCACTTCCGGTCACGTCACGGCCCAGCAATAAGGCTGACACCCCAGTGACTCCCAATGTCAATCTTCCGAAACAGGGTTCCCGACAATATTGCCAGCACTATGCCAATTGTTAAATGGTCAGTGTGGAACCCCCAGTGTCTCCATACAGCGACAAACCGTATTGGCACGAAAAAATACATGAATCCATTGGGAGGAATACTTATAGTAATAAACATAATCTATAGGTGTTGTACCATGTTATTATGACCAGTCTAGCATCCGTGCTACCCCAGCGTCGAGCGTTCATTGTCCAGTTTGCACAGTGAAACAAACATGGCGAATTTCAACATGGCGGCCGCACAATCTTCGTCCTACGTATGATGACGGACAAGGAAGACAACTCTGACAGGGCGAACCCTCTGTGGCGCAAATTCCCGGTCATCTCCCCTGATTCGCACATTTGCATTTATATACGGGGAATGCCTGTATGGGGGTGGTCATTTTTTCTTGGGCATTTTACTATGGGTTGTGGCGTCTTGTCCGTTTTCATCATTCCACGCATGCGCAGTCTGGCCGTAGTATAGAACGCAACAATACGAAACCGGAAGTGACGTCACAGAGGTCATATGCAAATTGTTGAGGTCAATACGGGTCCAGATCAACTTTATCTACTACTGAGACTGCATATTCAAATAATGCAATATATCTGCAAATAGAATGATGACCACCGGGTTCTATTTCACGATTTGTCTGATCTTAGCCTAACAAGTGATAAGTAAACGTTCAAACAAAGTTGAAAATAAATGTGATCTATGCATAGTTCTATTTTAATTTGATGTCTGCTTGGATTATGGTACCGATAGCCAATATATACGTTGAAACAATGTTGATATTACGTGCCACGCAAACGTTGTATGAAGGTTATTTTCCTAATTGAATTAACGTTGAAAAGACGTCATATGACGGTAACAACCAATGTTGATGTTACATCAACGTTCCTATTCTAACATTATTCAAACGTTATCCTAAAAAACGTGGATACTTGTACAGTTATATATACACAATATGACAAGGACTACTGATGACCTAGTATTGATATAAATAGAAATACATCCGTATATCCTGAACTAACGTTCCCATATTATCGTAACATGAAAACTCAGATTGGTGTAGTGTATATCAAATAGTACCAGGTCCAGTATGACACTTTTGCAACTTTTGTGTCCTAGAAAACACGGAAACACAGAATAACGGCACACAAAATAGTTCATTATATCAACCAAACCACAATCGACTGGCGTTATTCGTTTGGGTAATTTTCATAGGTGTATATGTAATGAAATGCTATATTTAATTTTATGAGGATTGTGCACAGCCACAAGGCCACGGGGCACTCTCCTCAGATAATATACATATAATAATTTACATACAGAGAAAACACAATATATTGTTAAAAATCAAATAATTACAAATAACAAAATGATGATTTACATACACAAAAAAATCAATTAATGGTTCAATGACAAAATGCGTTTGAGGATGGTGGAATTTTATAGATAATAGTTATGTAGAAGTGGGTATGTCGTTACTTCATATAATTCTAGCTTATTTACAATGGGTCGAATAAATTTAATTTACACAACTGGTATATCATATATGTGTATGAATATATTGACTAGCAACCCCGTTTATAGATGCTGATTCATGCTACTACGGGACTATATGGGTTCTGATTAAAACTTATCAATTTTCACCTCCTGGATTTACATTACCAGATATAAAATCTTCAACACAAATTACGAAGATCTTCGGTGATCAAGCTGTCCAGTCGTGTGAATAGATTAAGCAATTTGCAGTGGCAAAAAAAAAAAAAAAAAAAGCGATCGCGATATAAATCAATATACATGTATACCATGTATACCATCATCGGATACCTAAAGTATCTGTTTCAAATATGCGAGCATTCAAGGATATTTTATCCATACTGGGAAGGTCTCTTTGAGTAGAATGCTCAAACTCTTACACATCAGACAACGATCGTAACCACCACTGGCAGGCTGAGCAACTGAATGATTCTATGCGAACTGGTTCAACTCCAACAGATGATACCAATTCGATGATGGTCCAAGTGTGCCGGCCCAATGTATGGACTAATCGATGATAAGACAAACGTAGTATCAAGTTAACTAAGTTCGATTAAGAAAATGATATCGAATGTCGTCGGACAACTTAAGGGTCTGATGGCGTCCTTTTTCAATTATCTGTCTGACCTGGATCTAGGCCATGATATGGAATAGTAGTCTACATACTGGAATTCCTATTTCCTGGTTAATATGATGGGGTGGGTTAATATGATGGGGTGAGTTAATATGATGGGGTGGGTTAATATGATGGGGTGAGTTAATATGATGGGGCGGGTTAATATGATGGGGTGGGTTAATATGATGGGGTGAGTTAATATGATGGGGTGGGTTAATATGATGGGGTGAGTTAATATGATGGGGTGGTTTAATATGAGGAGGCCAGTTCAACAAATGTATAATTAAAGCATGCAATGCTACGAGGAACACACGGGGTTAAGTTTTGTAATACACCATTGATTTGTCGCAATATATCCGAAGTTAATCAGATTCAGTTCGCCCCGGTGAAATTGACGTTCGTGTTCTTCAATATACATGTATAACATGAAGCAGAATTGATATAATTCAAATGAAATAAATATAAGTTCACCAGATTTTTTTTTAATAAAACAGCAATATAACCCATAAATGAAGCCTCTTCTGTCCTATGTGTAGGCTGGAAAGAGAGAGAGAGAGAGAGAAGTCATAAATAAGACCACACAGACTTTTAAGCTGTTCCCCCCCCCCAAAAAAAATTGCCAAAATGGCACAGGCTTTGCTGTTGTGTGTTTTCATGTTTTTATATACGCCACCATGTGCCAGCAGTAGATACGGCGAGAAGACACCACTCAGTGTGAACCTCGTGGTAATATATGTACAACCATGATCCAACGTCTCAAACACATTGTATATCCATCCTGACGAAAAAGATGGAATATTTTGTGAATTAGGCTTATGCAAGTTCACGATGAATATTGCTATGTACAATTAGTGTAAGAAGAAATAGCTGAAGATGTTTTTGGTTTCAATTTTATTTCGTTTGCATAAGTGGTCTTCGTTATAATGATCTATAAAGACATGAGCAGTTTTTGACCAATTGAAAACCATTCAGAGCAATGAAAACCAACTTGTGCACATTATTTTATCCATATCAGTGTGGACATTGGTATATATTCTCATAAATTGAACACAGTTCAGATCTGTATTGCACGGTCATTACAACTCTATCATATTCAAATTCCCATCAATGACATAACAAGCAGCCAGAGGATGCTAGGTCCCCCGCCGAAATGGCAGCAATATTTTTTAGCATTGTTGGTCTCAGGGGATATACATGAGGGAGGCAACTGCTGCTTCATAGGCGTTGGATGTGGAAGGGTCTTTCTGCCTTCCCAAGTTTTAAGATCAACTCAGAACGATTGACTGAAAGTTGATTGCTTCTGTGATATAGTTTCCATGCAGTGAAGCACCGAGAAGCATCCCCAAGTGACATCTCAAGGCATTATCTGCAAACCAAATTTGACGAGAAGCTGAAGGCATCAACCTGTTGCCCGGAAATCAAATTTTAAATTTGCCACCAGTTGTCGCCACCTGTAGGTGCAAGTGAGCGAAATGCAATCCCAAGCATCATCTCATGGCATGGTAGCCTACATGTATTAGCCTATAGTATCTTCTACAGGGGGCCAATGATCGGCTGATGCAGCAACAACAGCATTTTCCCAGTTAGACGGCAGATTTTGAAATCAAAAACGAGGCCGCGCTATGTCATCAGTCAACTGAGACAGTCGCGTGGTTGTGTATGAAGATTGGGGTGGGTCTTATCTAATAGTGATCCAATGAAAATGCTTGTATTAGTTTAAAATGGCGGGGTCGAATGACCAATCACTGAACGGGAGACAGCTGGAACAGTACGTTGACACTGTCTGTTAATACAGGGGGCGTCGGAAGCAAATTCAAAGTGGTACGGCCACTATCATTGCACTCTAGGTGAGGATCCAGGGGCCGCCCAGGCTCCAGATGCTCCTGGGGTCTAGATCGCCGGAGAAGCGTTCTGAGCGATTTCTGGCGTCAATCAAAATCACTCTGCATTGAAGTGTATTTTTAGTTCTTTCCTAACCCTTTTACCATGAAAACGCAATCGATGGTTTTCTGCGATGCTGAATTACAAAAAATTGTGTATAGTATAGTACTTTATCCTAGGCACATCGTGTAGAAGTAACCGAGATGATGCATCGATAATGTATACCAAATTTTACATTGAGCATTTGAACAGTGTCAGAGATAGAGATCATTAATGATTTTACATAAATTAAAGATGGTTGCCCATCCTTCCCGTCACTCAGAGGAACTAATGTGATTATTCATTAATGCAGTGAGTGAGTGAATAGGGTTTAACGTCGCTTTCAACATTTTTTCAGCTATATCACGACGGGGAAGGGAAGGGAGGGGAGGGGGAGGGGCAGGAGTACCTACTTGTAACAGAGCAGATCTAATGCTGCCATTTTTATAGTGCTGTCCCACTGAAATATCATGCCGTATTCATTAATGCAAGTCTCTTCATACATCGATGCTGTAAATCAAGTTTCGTATAGAACATTTGAATGGTATCAGAGATAAACATCATTAAAGACATTGAATAAATTAAAGATGGCCGCCAAGATTTCCGCCCAATCAGAGAAACCAGATCTGTCATTCATCGTAAGTCTCTTGATGCATCAATGATGTATACCAAATTTTACACTGAGCACTCCAACGGAATCAGATATAGAGATCATTAATGATTTTGCCTAAATTAAAGATGGCCACCAAGGTTTTCAGTCAATCAGGTCCCGATTCAAAGTATCTGGATGTATCGATGATATATACCAACCTTCATATAAAACAATTGAATGGTAACCGAGATATGTAGGCTATCATTATCGATTTCGCATGAATTAAAGATGGCCTCCAGGGTTCCCAGCTAATCAGAAAAGCCTGTTTGGTAATTCGTTGAAAGTTGCTTGATGTATCGATGATGTATATCAAATTTCGTATTGAACAGTTGAATGGTTTCCGAGATATGGATCATTATCCATTTTGCATGAAATTAAAGATGGCTGCTAAGGTTCCCACCCAATCAGGTCCCAATTCTATAGGCTTCTGGTCCTTGACTAGATAAATAAGCATACCAAATTTGGAATTCATCAGCGGAACAGTTTTGCTATCTCGCTCACGAACGGACGTACGGACAGACGGACGTACAAGATGATGACAATACCCCATGGCCAAAATTGGCCGAGGGGTAAAAACATGGGTCTGTGCCTGATAAATTTTAAGCCTTTTGGGGTTGCAACTCATTCATAGAAAGCTCCCTGTACATGAACAACTGCACTGACAACTGCATGCCATCATCTGTCAGTCTGAAGACCGGCAAGGTTGAATTCAGTTCAATTCAGTTCAATTCAGGAAATTGATCATATGCACAGTGTGCACCCAAACATTAGGAACACAGTTGTAATTAATATAGTAATATACATGTGTGGACACAAATGATTCGTGCAGAAGCTTCAGGGTAAATCATATGATGTGCAATACAATTATTTGTTAGCAAAATTGAAGGAAATATTGTCCTTCGTTTAAGATGACACGAAATTCAAAAATCAGGGATTCAGTACTGCGGGGATTTCCCCGCCAGTTATTTCACATTATACTTCTGAAATAAAATATGGTTCATGCAAAAGCTTTAGGGTAAATCATATGATGTGGAATAGAATGATTTCATATAGCAAAATTGAAGGCCCATTTTGACTGGAACGGACAAGAAGAAGAGAAACTCAGTGGTGCCACCTTCAGGCAGATGTTGCTGAAATGCAATACAGACTGGCGTCCTGTTGCAAGGAATGCGTATTCCGAATTTCGGAATAATCCAACACAGCATTAGGAAGTTATCGCTTCGAACAGATGTACACGGAAAAAAATCTATTTTGACCCAGTGGCGCCACCTTCAGGCCGATGTTGCTGAAATGCAATACGGACTGGCCTCTTGTCGCAAGGAATGCGAATGCTGAATTTCGGAAGAATCCAACAAAGCGTTAGGAAGTTATCGCTTCGAACAGACATGCACGGACGTACACGAACATCCACGGACTCAAAGAAGCAAGAACCAGTGGCGCTACCTTCAGGCAGATGTTGCTGAAATGTAATACGGACTGGCGTCTTGTCACAAGGAATGCGTATTCTAATTTTGGAAGAATCCAACAAAACTTTAGGAAGTTATCACTTCGAACAGACATGCACGGACGTACACGGACATCCACGGATGCAAAGAAGCAAGAACTAGTGGCGCCACCTTCAGGCAGATGTTGCTGAAATGCAATACGGACTGGCCTCTTTTCGCAAGGAATGCGAATGCTGAATTTCGGAAGAATCCAACAAAGCGTTAGGAAGTTATCGCTTCGAACAGACATGCACGGACGTACACGAACATCCACGGACACAAAGAAGTAAGAACCAGTGGCGCCACCTTCAGGCAGATGTTGCTGAGATGTAATACAGACTGGCATCTTGTCGCAAGGTATGCATATTCCGAATTTCGGAAGAATCCAACAAAGCGTTAGGAAGTTATCACTTCGAACAGACGTACACGGACATTCACGGATACGAAGAAGCAAGAACTAGTGGCGCCACCTTCAAGCAGATGTTGCTGAAATGCAATACGGACTGGTGTCTTGTCGCAAGGAATGCGTATGCCGAATTTCGGAAGAATCCAACTAAGCGTTAGAAAGTTATCGCTTCGAACAGACATGCACGGACGTACACGGACATCCACATACGCAAAGAAGCAAGAACTAGTGGCGCCACCTTCAGGCAGATGTTGCTGAAATGCAATGCGGCGGGGGACAAAAATGGAAGCAGTTTACTCGTTAGTAGTATATAAAACACCGATAAAGGAATATTTGGACGAGTGCGCAGGTGTTTCTGCGCATGTATGTGGAGGTCAGGTGGAGGTCATGGGGAGGTGTGCGCAGGAGTGTTCTGTGCAAGTATGACGTCACTTCCGGTCTGCGTGAATCGGGCGTGACCTTGGAAATGTATTCCTCCGCGATGATGCGGTCTGGCGGTGATGCGGTCTGCTTTCGCGGACAGAAAGTAGTCCCAAATGCGTGGGTTTTCGTGAGAATGTTTGGCAATCTTCAGGGGCGAGAGGGGCCCCTAGTGGACTGATTGGGTCGAGTGAGGTGTCAAAGTGAAGCGCTCCTCCAGGGCCATTCAGTCATGGGTGGGTGCATGTAAAATTAGGATTTGTCCCGAAAATATAAAAAAGCGGAACACGGATTTTACCCCTGCAATAGGGGAAAACTCCTATCAACCCTATCCCAAAGGGCTAATATCGGTCCCTGCCTTATCGGGGCCTGCTGAGAGAGGTAGGGTGGGGGAGTGGGTGTATGTAAATTTAGGATTTGTCCAGAAAATATAAAAAGCGGAACACGGACTTTACCCCTACAATAGAGGAAAACCCCTATCAACCCTAGGTGGCCCTCCACAGTTTCGTAGTAATGGCCCCGGTCTAATTTCATAATACGATAGACTGCCCTTGTTCTGCTACATCATAATTCTTCTTGTCTTCTTAATAGCTCGAAAATCCTGCTAGAGTTGGCAAAAGTGATCAAAACAAAGATGGGGTAGGGGAAAGTTATCAGTCGGATTTTCCACAATAATATGTATAACTGGCAAGTGTTGTATACTGCCATACTCGCAAACATTCCCAGATTGCGATAAATGTGAATAATTAATTTCGCAAAAAACATCCTGCCCCTTAAGGTGGCCCTCCAGAGTTTCGTAGTAATGGTCCCGGTCTAATTTCATGATACGATAGACTGCCCTTGTTCTGCTACATCATAATTCTTCTTGTCTTCTTAATAGCTTATATCTATAATGCCATCCTATTCAGCATTATCAACGCTGCAAACGAGTACGTACAGATCGAGTGCTGGCTTCATCTACATGCTGATCGGGATCATGGAGTAAATTTTGTCCTGTCTCAGTTATGCCCCTTGGGTGTGCCTAAAAATCGGGACTCATTTACGGGACGAAAATCTGACAAAAAACGGGCAGGTTGACCCCCACTTTTGTTTGCCTTTTTAAGTTGAGACCGGACCAGGGAACGTGAGTAAAAAGTTTAATTGAAATCGCCCTTACAGATTTTTCTGGAAATTGTGCCGAATTTGACCATTTTTCGACATTTTAAGGAGTTTTCTAGGAAAAATGAAGCAAGCATGGAGGAGAATGTTCGAGGTTTAATTTTTCTAGAACATAGCAATGCAATATCTTAAAATAATAGTTTCATCATGCTCTTTCAGAAAATATATACATATAAGTGATTTGGGTTGAAGGTTTTACGACAACTGGTGGCCGAAAAACGGACCCATAGTCCATTCCATGAGGAATGGAAGAATCCCTGGAGAGCACCCCTATCCCGAAGGGCTAATATCGATCCCCGGGCTTATCGGGGTCTGCCTATCAAGTCATGGGTGGGTGCATGTAAAATGAGGATTTGTCCTCGAAAATATAAAAAGCGGAACACGGACTTTACCCCGAAAATAGGGGAAAACTCCAATCAACCCTATCCAAAAGGGCGAATATCGGTCCCCCGGGCTTATCGGGGCCTGCTGAGAGAGGCAGGTTGGGTGTATGTAAATTGAGCATGTGTCCCCCGAAAATATAAAAAGCGGACCACGGACTTTACCCCTACAATAGGGGAAAACTCCTATCAACCCTGTCTACTGGGGGCTAATATCGGTCTCCGGGCTTATCGGGGCCTGGGTGCATGTGTGGGTGCATGTACAATTAGGGTACTCATCTCATATCCGGGTTTTGTGTGTGACGTCACTTCCGGTGTTCAGAATGACCAAAAAAACTACCTCCGAACACAGAAGAGTTCCAATTTTTCCTCAGACCTTAGACGTATGGTCCGGATTTTCCATCCGGGTTTCCCCCGGCCCGGCTCGGTCCGGCCCGGCCCGGCCTCAGCGCGCGCGTTATCCGGTCGCACGCCTGCGCGGCATCATCTGTTGTGCGCGGTTGAATTTCGGGTCAGAAGGTCAAAGGTCACATCCAGGTCAAAAGGTCAAAGGTCCCCCTTCCGGCAATGTTCGGCCCTCTCCGGACCAATAGATAGCCTTTATCTGCCCTCCCGAAGCACCCATGGGATGCACAGGGTCCCCCACAATATCGCCAGCACTATTCCCATGTTAAACGGCCAGTGGGGAACCCTCAGTTTTTCCCAGAACCGTATTGGCACGCACCTCGAACCTCTATAGTTTTTTCACTCCATTTGTTGCTCTTGTGACTCCTCGTCAAATTTTTTGTGCTGGAATGCCCGCTTTTAACCTAGACCAAAACATGTACTTGGTCTGTGGGCTGATTTCACTGGCTCTCTATTTTACTGCAGTGCTCTTGCATTGTTTTCTGGACATTCATTGGTTACATTTGGCCCCATCCTAGGCCACTGATTTTTTTTTTTTTTTTTTTTTTTAATAATATTTTTATTCATTTTTCTGGTGCCACATTTCGTAGTCATGTACATAATAATAGTAATATAGGTAGGTACAGCTTAATAATGGAAAATATTCCTGAAACTTTGTACACATGCATATACTTCTGATAAACATCAATAATGTATTACCTCTGCATTCAAAATACCGGGAACTAAAGACAAAGTAGGATTCTTGTTTCCCCACTATGCATACTGCTATATGTATATTAATATCAACTAAGTAAGTAATAATAATATCTCGGGTAAGGCAGTCAGTTCAATTGAGTTCTCTAAAATAATGGTGGAACAGAGCTCATTTTTTATTGAAATTATCCATCTGATCTTCTACATTTGCTGTATAGAGTTCTGTTTTATAAGAACAGCTGAATATCAGCATTAATGCCTTTAAGTTTAGTTTTGAATCATTCAGCTTTGTTCTATATATGTATTCCTTTGTAAGAAGTGTTAAAGGTCAACCCAAACGCTCTGAGGTCAAAAATATAAAAAAATAGTCCTTTCGATTCTGAAAATAATGATATTTTTTTCATAATTTTGTGCAGTCTGGTTGGCGAGATATTGCCGTTTGAAAGGTGAAAATCGCTCTCCTGTCAATTCCAGCTGTGACGTCACGGAGGGAAGCCGTCTTGTATTCTCTATGTTAAAGCCGTATACCACAGTCGTATGTAGCTGCTGATTTCTGGAGATTTTCGGAGTATCGGGGCATCATTTTTTAAATATGCCGCGACGTTGTGTAGTGGGAGGTTGCAGTTTTACTACAGATGACGGTGTTAGTATTCATTTGTGGCCCAAAGACGAGAAAATCGCTGCAAATTGGACGAAATTTGTACGCAACACGAGAGTGTGGAAAGAGGGCCCGAGCCAGTACTCGTATAATTTGCTCGGCACATTTTGACAGAAAGACATCATTCGAGGACATCTACAGCGTAGCAGTTGAATTCGGGTACAAACCAAAACTAAAGAGAACAGCTATTCCAACTATCAAACGTAAGAACAATCAGAATGTGACGGCAAAGAAATCGGACAAGGAGAATCTATCACGGACATCGGCTGAACGAACCTAGCCTGCAAGCGAGGCCTCGGGCAGGGGGACGGCTGTACATGCCCTGCTCGCTCTCGCGTGGCATTTGTTGCTTGAGCACCTACAGGTTAGACTGGATGAGTCTCTATTTCATATATACACGTTTAACCATTTGTTCCAATGTGTCTTAATGTCTGTATTTGTATGTTCAATTTTATTCATTCTATGTATGCGTTTTTAGCCAAATGTTGGCACAAACTTCACGCAAATAAATTATCTAAATTATATACTATTTAATAATAATAATAAAATGATCTTTCATAAATATATATACGTTTGATAAGTAAATAAATAAAAACACCAATTGGAGTGAATGGCTGTAGATACAGAAGTGATAATTATACTTTCATAATCCCTTGACATTTGAGATTGTGGGAATATCATTCGATTTCAATTTAATTGAGGTAATTTGTCGAAAATTGAGCAAATGTGAATGCCGATCCACTCACCACGGCTTACTTTTCGCCATGAATGTCCAAAGTTTTTTTATCAAACTATATAATTCTGAAATTGGTATTTCATGGGGATTATGGGAAAACAAACAAAATTCAAGTCGGACGTATATCAGTAGAGTTATCAACAGTTTACTGTCCATACTGCCGAATCCCGGAGTTTATCCCTTCGAAAAGGCTGCCTCGGTCAGTAACAACAATAACAACACAGATGTGCTCGTTCGTTACATCACAGAATCGTTCTACATTCAATACAGTTTGAAATATATGGACATATAGATGACGATAATAAGGTTTCCAGTCAAGTTGCATACCAATCTGTATTCAACAAACGACCTCTCCGAATCCTGTCGTCGTCGAGTTCCACGTTGTCAGAGTGGTTGTCACTGTCAGAATCGGAGCCGTACGGCTCAAATTGATAGGGCTGAATTCCGCCGTTGGTCTGCAAACAACTGTTAATTTGCCCGTCATCATCCTCCTCTATGTCTATTTCATCTTCTTGGCGAAAAATATTTCCATCTAAGCAGCTGATATCGCTCGAATCGACATCTGAACCGGAGCTCTGACTGCACTCGCTTTCCATGTTATCCGCTGTTTTTTCTCAGGCAACTTCCCTGCGTGACGTCATCAACCCAGCTGTGAAAGTGTGGAAAAGCCCACTTTGCTCCCATATTACGTGTGTTTCTGATCAGATTAGAATTTTTTCAATATTTTTTTCATACAAAGTGAAGTATGAACTATGATTTTTAAGGATTTTTAGACCAAAAAAAATTCCGTTTGGGTTGACCTTTAAATTGTTCAGAACGTCTTGCCCCCGCCCCCAGCCCAATATAATTTTATCCGCAGAAATACTACCCCTTAGCTTTCCAACATTTTTACACCAGTTTTCTAGGTCATGCCAAAGTTTCTTAACCGTTTCGCATTCTATGAAGACATGTTCAATAGTTTCTCTTTTGTTTTTGCAAAAAGCACATTGATCATCTTCAGTCTTTCCTATTTTATGTAGAAAAGAGTTTGTACTCAATATTCTATGAATAAATCTAAACTGAAAATCTCTCAGTTTGATAGACCTACTGTTCTGTATGATTGAAGTAAATACGTTATTCCAAGTTATTCCCCCGTCTTTATCTAGATATTTCTCCCATATGGAACAAGCTTTGGCATTTGTATGTGTACTATTATTTAAAACATCGTAAAATCTCCTGCACCCCTTCTCTTGCCTAAACAATATACTTAGATACTGATTAAATTGGGGATTATATTTGTCAATGAAGAAGTAATTTCTTTCTAAATCTAATTTCCATTGTTCAGGGATTTCTTTTATCAGCCTGTTGTAATCAAGAAAGGTTCCTTTTATCCCATAAATGAGCTTCAAATCGGTGAAATCCATTAACTTTCCTTCGTTACTAACAATGTCTCTTAAATTTTTAATTCCACTTTTATACCATTGTTCAATGTATAGGTTTGGTACTCGAAAAATGTTGATTGGCCACTGATTTGCTACTTTCTCAACGGTGTTCAAGGTCAGTTTGACTGAATCGCACATGTCTGTTATAGCCTTCATGGCCGCTTGTTTTATGTTCACAGAGAAAACACACAAGACAGGGTTTTTTGGTGAGATCTCATTTTGTTTTTTATTAAACAATAAATAACAACAACAACGTGAGAACAACCACGTGAAAACTGAAGCCCAGAACAGGGGGCTTGTACATTGAAATCGATAGAACTTAAGCCCAGAACGGGGCTTGTACATTGAAATGATCGACGGCACAGTCATATACGAGTACATCTCGGTCCTCGGCCCTGGAGTACTCGTCAAACATCTGTACGATGGTAGATAAGGCTCTTCCCCGGCATCGATGGTACAGGTAAAACAAGCAATATTGTCCGCACACGCTACTGGTCAGGCTTTGCAACGTTTGATTGTTCCAACACCACGGCTAGGTGCCTTGCTCCATGAAGTCTGTTAAATCGTGATGGAGGGGTGGCAAGCCGTACGGGTCAAAGTATTCGCCCTGCTGTTCTGTCAAGTACACGGCCGCCCAATGTTCACCGGGCCGATCCATGGGGTCCGTGTTGAGAACGTAAGCAGCAGGATACACACGGTCTAATGGGAACACATCTCGAGCGAACACCCCTTGAAAGACCATACGTGTCCCTGGGTCATTCTCCAGCACGGTGGTTATCTGGTCTGTATCCATGTTAGGCGGCAAAGTCACACAGGATGTTGCGCGCCTTGTCCACTTGAATGATGTTGTCAAACTCGGCGTAGCAGATCACATTGACGGTGGTCCGGAGGGCTCGTGCAAAGTGGATTTCCAACCGTAAATTGCCTTGCTTGATGAGGGCCAGCTGATGGTCGTTCTCTAAGGTAGGGGTCAGATCGAAACAGAACAACGTGTATCCGTTCGCGTAGTCCTCCCGACTGATCATATTTCCTTCGTCCTGGTTGATTTGACCGGTGGCTGTAAACAGGTTCTGATAGGTTCGAATGAAATTCCCGCGCCCAAATTTCGGTGTTAAGGCCGTGGCTGGGACCGGTTGTCCGTTCAGATGCAGGGCCACAAAATTGACGCCGAAATGTTTAAAGTCAAACGGGTTCTCTGAGTAGGCTCCGCTGAAATTGGTATTTTCCACACAGGCCATGATCAATCGTTTGGGTAGTTCCCCAGGAACAGGTTTTATTTGTTGGCGCTCATATTTCCAGCAGGCACAGAGAACACTTTGGTTTGCACACCTCGGATAGGGTACTGGGCTGGTTTTGTTTCCAAGGCTTTGAGGTGTCCCAATTGAACGGCTGGATTCGGTGACATACAGGACTGCGTCTTGGATGACGATCTTATAGTCGGCAACAAGCCCCTCTACGTCAGTGGCCATCAAGGTGAAGGTCGAAGGCGCCCGTATCAGTCGGATTTTGATGGGGATCTTGTTCAGGAGGTACCGGTCTTGCATGAAAATGTCTGCGTGCAGTCGACCCATGAGATCCACCGAGGCGTCGTTCGCGGTGAAAGCCTTCCGTTTGTTGTATCCCGCATTGTCCACCGTGCCCATGTGCTCGGCTATGTCCTGGTAGAATAAAGCGGCTGTCAGCTGAGATTTTGTAGCCTCTCGTCTCGATGTAGGCTCGATAGGGGTACGTGTTGGTCGAGTCACTGGTGAGTTTGTCGCTGAGAAAAATATCCACCTGTTGAAACATAGAGTGCAGCCAGAGATTCGTCGGGTCCACCGTTGCATTGTCAACGATTCTGGAGCCATCCCCATGACGATCTTGGCTTTCACATACAAGTACGTATGGGCTAAATCCACATAGGCCGTATCCGCATTACTGATGGTGAACTCGATGGGCCCTGTTTCGTTGATGCTGGAGAGCGGGAGATGCTCCACCCATAATCCTTGTTCGGCACTGGTCTGTGTAGGCGGGACGGTCCACAAATCAAATTCACTGCTGGTGGAGGGGCAGGACTCTGCGTGGATTAAGGACATGTTTTAAGAAAAGATATCCTGGGTCTTCGATGTGCGTCGTTGCTGATTCGGTCGTCGACGGGTGCGTGGTCTCGGTGGTGCAGGTCATTTATTCCTTACGGTGCGTTGTGCTTTGGCGACCAGGACGCCTCCCGCTTCTTTGGCCCGCCGTTTCAAGGCTTCTTTGGGTGCCGTACCGCCCAAGACATCACCGGCGACTCGCAGTCCACTGCGTACCGCTTGTTTACCGATTGCTTTCACCCCACGCGTAAAGACCGGAAGGCCACCCCCGCCCTGTTGGGCATAATAGTCCATATAGCTGCGTGCATCGCACTCGTAAGGTACTTTCAGTATACAAAGTGGGGAGAACGTGCTTGTCGGAAATGAAGTGTCAGCACCACTTTCCCTCGTTGGAATGCGACCGGTCGTCCCGTGTCATCTCTTATATCCACCGTGATAGGGTTGATGTCGGTTTGTCGTACGGGTAGGTAGAGCATTTGGGCGAAATTGTGGGTGACTTGATCTCCATATTTCTTGTTAATTGGGACCACCCGTAACAGAGGTGTGTTGATATCGCCCACCATGTGGTTGTCGACCGTACATACCCGACTTCATATCCATCGGGATCTGGCCATGGTCCTCGGATGGACCCGTGTAGGTCGGGTGAGCGAGACCCAGCATTTGTTGTAGGATAGGACTCAGTACGACACTCACGTTGGCGGTGAGGATGATCTGTACCTTGTCGTTGTGTGCGTTGTAATCGAAGTCCACGTGATTCTTGAAGGGGAAGGTTATAATTGTCTTTTTGAATTTGGTGCTAATACTGTTATATGGAATATGGAATAGGTCTTTGGATTATGGACGCGGATATTCTCTAATGGACGGCGGCTGAATTATGGATGACGGACTGGACGCTTGTAATTTATGGGTTTTGAAGTATTCGTGACCTCTCGTAGAGCCTTATAATGCAACAGTCTTGTCAGCCCCTGTATGAACTTCTTGGGGGTATCGTATTGGCCCTCGGGGAGGGTGATTCGGGTGTCTTTTCCTTCATAGGTCACCTGGTACCACACTTCATTGGCTCGCACGTTGTACCACGAGTAAGGGTATTGGATATCTACGAGGCCACATTTCCATCGTCCAGGTAAATGCAACGGTTGCGGTAACTGGGTCACGTACTTGGCCACGGTGTTGTCAGGAAACACATCCAGCGAACTGCTACTGGGTAAGGTGAGGTAAAACATGGCGACTGAGCTTTCCTGCTGCTGCTGTTGGTTTTAATAGTTGTTCCAGGCCTTGGGCGGTTGTGTCCGGCGTCGTGTTCGTCGCGGTGACTTGCTATGTGTCACGGCTCTGGAGATGCGGGGTGTCTTGATCAAGGGTGGTTTTTTAAAGGAGTGAAAAGAAGGTGCCCGTCGTTGTGGTGTTTTGGGAGTGACGCCGGTTCCCACTCGGCTCCCCAAGTATGTGGGAGTCGCGTCTGTCGTTGTGCGTGCACCGGCGATGGCTGGGTCCGCTGCATCCAGGCCCAGCGCTGGGGGGTCCCCACCAATTCCTGTGGTACATGCATGTCTTTCAAGCCTTGAGTAAAGACCTCCCATCCTCGAGGATCCGTGTGCGACCTGCGTTGACGCATCAGGTCATGTGAACGAGTGAACTGGGGTGGTGGTGGGTACAACAACAACGTCGGTCGCCGTTGTCGATGGGCGTTCACTGTGAGTGATGAAATCCGGTGGGTTTTCAGACGTAGTTGGTGTACTTGGTGTAGGTGTATACTTGGTGTGGAACTCGATGTGGCTTGTACTCGTAGTGTGGTGGTGATGACTGGGCTCGTATCGATCACGGGGTTGACTGGTGTAGAGAAGGTCTGTAGACTGGTTTGACTGCCACTCACAGCTGGAGTTCTAGTTTGGTTAAGTAGAGTGCTGAGATAGGCTACGTCGTAAAACACACCTCCGTACAACACATTCAGCAGGGTTGGCAATATCACCACAAAACCCACTTGCGCTTTGCGCGTTTTGGGAGACTCTGTATTCAGAGGCAGCTGCTGTTTGGCCATAGCACCGTGGTCGAACGTGGAATGAAGGATGACGGTAGTGGTGTCTGGCTTTATAGTCGTTTCACCTGGTTGGCCGCGACCCAGGAATTGAAGGAGCTGGGCCAGCCTTGCCATTTGACGAAATAAAACAGTTTACCACGTCTACGTTCCGTATTCAAAATCTGCTCCACCGTGTAGTAGTCTTGCTTTGTTTTTACGACAGGCTGTAATTCCGTCTCGTAAAACGTCCCTAGCTACGGTTCCCCTTGAAGATCTTCCAGTTCATAGACTCGCTGCTGTCGGGGTAGGCGCCGTTTAATCAGGAAGTGCTCATCGCTCAAGTTGGGCAAGTAACTTTTCTCAAATTGACCTTTGACTTTACAGATCCGTACAGGGTCCCCGACCTTAAACACTTCCTTCGGCGTTCGCTGCGATTGTCTGGGGTACAAGACACGCCGGACTTGGGCTTCATTGCTTTGAGTCACGGTAATGGGGGCTCTCTCTATACTCCGGTGATAGGCTCGATTGTAACCACTCACAAGTTTCGGGAGAACATCGATGTACCGCCTTGTATTCTTGTGAAATATTTATACATGCGGCCTTTGAATGTCCTGTTGAACCTTTCCAGAACGGAAGCCTTGGTCTCGTTGTACGTATGGGAGAAAAACACCTTCTGGGCTTTCAGAAACTGTTTGAACGGTCTGTTGAGGGATTCCGTGCCTTCGTCGGTTTGCAAATACAAGGGTTTGCGCCCGGTCTTGAAGATGTCCTTGAACGCCGCTGCGAGATTCGCCCCCGTTTTCTTCCGGATGGTTACCACCCACGCATACTTCGACAGGATATCGATGCACTTCAAGATATACCGATTCCCATCGTTGTGTTTGGCAAAGGCGCTCATATCGACCAAATCCGCTTGCCACTGGGCATCTATACCACCCACGATGACCCGGTTCCGTAGAAAATGGTGACGGACAGATCGATGTAAGGTATAGGTGTCTTGTTTTTTTTTGCCAATCTCGGACTTGGGCACGTTGTATCCCCTGGGGTTTGGCCGCTCGATAGAGAACCGACAATGCACTATAGTCAGCCGGACTGTCGGGACTGTAGTATAAGTTATCCAACACCTTCTGCCAGCTCTTCATGATGACAAATGATGATGGACCCTGGCTCTATCGTTTATTTATAACGGGTATATATTGGACCGGAGTTTCTTTCTGATTTTCTTCGTTGGCTTCTGCCAGCACATAGTCCATGGTAAATGACCAGTCCAACTCGTCTGATGACCACTCTTCCTCCGTAAGCACTTGATCCACATCTGCCACAGCCGTTTGAATTTGGTCCAGCCCTCCCGGGACAGACGAATGTTAGCCGGGCACGGTTGTCATCACAGATGTCTCCCACCGCCTCCATGATAGCGACCTTATCCGCATAGACGTGCAGGAAGACCTCGGAGGTCAAGCTGAGAAACGCCCGTATTATATGCTCCGTCATGGTCAGTACGTGAATGGTACCAGATTTGACTGTCTCTCGTATTTATACGGAGAAAAAGTTTATGACGTGAGATCAAAGGATCGGGTGGTCATGTCACTGGGCTGACAGTCTAGCCGGATAATCAATGGCATCGTCGTCTGCCTCCGCTTCATCGCTAGGTTTGGTAATTTGTTCATTGGGTTCTGCCGCCGCTTCACTCAGGGCACGAGCCCACTCCAACTGAACAGCGGACCGCTCGTCCGGTGTAAACAGCTGGTCCACAATAGGCACCACTTTCTCTGAGGCTGTCCACAGATTGGGGTCTAGGGTGAAGCCTCGCGTAGGGTCTTGGTAACGGCCCAGGCGTGGGAAGAAGTGTCCACGGTGTACGTAGATGGCATTGTCTATGTGGATGAGGTTTCCGTTGAGCTTACCGCTCAACACCCGTTTAAATTTGGTCCAGTCGTCACGGTGTAGCGTAACCGTATTCGATACGGTCTCAGCGCGCGACAGCAAACATCTCCACGGTCTTCAACGATGGTGACTTTATCCTCATAGACGTGTAACCCCACCTGGGGTATAAGGGGAAGGATGGCTCGTAGGACTGGTTACATAGTTGACCCAATGACGAACGGTGAATGACACACACTCTGACTGTCTCTCGTAATTATGGTCAGGTCCCTCGGTGACATGGTTGACCCAATGACGAACGGTGAATGACGCACACTGTGACTGACTCTCGTATATATCGATTGCACATAAGCACATCTGTGGAGGCTCTGAAGAGCCGTTCTTTTTGTGTCGCTGTCATTGCCACAGCGTCAGGGTCAATAGGGCAAAGACCATTACTAAGCCAACGAGCCGTCGTTGGTTCGGGCGTGAGCGCTCGTGATCCATAGCCCGGGCATCAAGGATGGCTGTCATAGTACAGTAGTGGGGAGTGATAGCACCCCTCTCCATCGAGTCCACTCTGTCGAGAACCGCTTCTGTGAACTCTTTCAGGATCTGGCGTCGGCCCTCGTTGTTGTCGCCATCTGCAAACATGGACCGAACCAATGCTCGGTAACCCTTGAGTGAATTAACCACGGTCACATGCTGTAAAATGCAAGTCGCATAGGGATGGGAGTCCGTTATGGCTCTGCAACCGTAGGAATGGGGGTGTGGGATCCAGAGGGACGTGTTTTATAGATCATGTCACACATGCGCACCTATACGTAGCTCTACGGGTGTAGTCCGTGGTACGTACTATTCTGATTGGTTAGTTCAAAAAAGAGAGCAACAACAACAACAAAGGTTACAGGTCAATCCTTTTATTATCCCCTCTATCACAGCACATCCACGCTGGAGGAACCGCTATGGCTGTTTACATGCGGATGTGACGTCATAGTGACGTCATAACGGGGGAACGACGGGAAAAACCCACTGGGAAACCCGGATGTTGACAAGGTCCCGGATGTAAAATCCACTGCTCACACACACACACACACACACAAACACACACACACACCAACACACACACACACGCACAGACACGCGCGCAATGCGACTCAGTCGTACACCAGTACATCTCGGTCCTCGAGTTGGAGGTAGATGAACTGAGTGTGCTAAAAATAGATCACCAGCAAGCGTGCTATAAAAGGGAAGCGGTCTGGCCGTTTCATCCGACACTCTGTCAACCACCAAGATGTTCACTTGCACAACTTGCCAGAAGCAGTTTACTCGTCTAGATAATTTACGACCCCACGAGGCCTCCACCCACAACGATGCACATATCGCACGGTCATTCAATCGGGAGGATCATTTACTGCGCCACGAACACTCATTCCACGAGGGCGCGACGGAACAATGTAACGATTGTGGTCAACTCTTCAAACGACCCAGTCAGTTAAGACAGCACCAATTTGATTCATAACCCGTCTCTACGGTTTGGACGACAACTTTCCACTGAAGAGACGCTCAGGAGGGTCAGACCCAGTGAAGATGAGCCCGGGGAGACGAATGCCACTGGGGATGCAATCACAAAGAGCCCGCCTATACCCACAGTTCAGAAGAGCCTAGATATCCAGCCAGTCCCTAGCATTACTGTTGCCAGTCATACGCCAGACGACATCGAACATTTTCTGGAAGATGCAGTTGATGTTCCTAGCGATCTGTTACAGGACGCCCATCCAGTGAGTGACATCTATCGGCGCCAATGGCCCATGATACGGCACTGTTTCCACCGTCATCGCCCTATTCAGAATATCTACAATTTCCCAGTGACCGACCTCGCCCCTCTACGCAGCTACGTGGAAGCCATCTTCAATGACCAAGCTACGGTCTTCAAATTGAATGTCGCCTTCGGGTACATCTTACGTCACAAAGAGACGGACCAGTTACGGTATTGTCATGCCAGTAATAACAGCCATGTGTTTGACCAGCCGTTCACCATCATTAACCGGGCGTCGCTAGAGACGATGCTGGAGAAACTGGACACCGTGAATCCCTTGAGATGGGCACAACGTCAATACCCCAACACACGATGGGTCGTAGAGAGAGCGTGACCAATGTCACGTTTTTCGTTACCAAGCTGACCGACCACCCCCATCGGCTGAATGCGTCACCCTTGCACTGATGAATAGCATACCATGCCGTATATACTCTCTATGTCTACATGCTGATCGTTGACTTGAGCTCAGTAAACACTTGTACCTAATGTGACGGTGCGTTAAATAATAAAACATGGTATTTTATATTTCAATTTGTTTTGCTGTGAACATACTAAACATACCCAGGGCGGCTCCCCCAGCCTGGGTATGCTGTAACATTAGGGAAAATAAACTGTATAAACATTGCTGAACATGTTGTTATTCATGACAACCGCTATCCGCTATACTTGGATGAAATATATACCCCGATGTGATATAGTGCCCTTGTACACTTCCGACCGGATAACGCGCGCGCTGCGGCCGGGCCGGGCCGGGCCGAGAAAAACCCGGATGGAAAATCCGGACCATACGTCTAAGGTCTAAGGAAAAATTGGAACTCTTCTGTGTTCGGACGTAGATTTTTTGGTCATTCTGAAAACCAGAAGTGACGTCACACACTTGCGCAGACCCACCAAACCACGTAAACTGCGCAGTAACCTACATGGAAAACCCGGATGTAAGATGAGTACCCTAATTTTACATGCACCCAGGCCCCGATAAGCCCGGAGACAGAGATTAGCCTCCACTAGACAAGGTTGTTAGGAGTTTTCCCCTATTGTAGGGATAAAGTCCGTGTTCCTTTTTATTTATTTTCGGGGGACAAATCCTCACTGCACATACACCCACCCTGCCTCTCTCAGCAGGCCCCGATAAGCCCGGAGGACCGATATTCGTCCTTTTGGATAGGGTTGATAGGAGCTTTCCCCTATTTTAGGGGTAAAGTTCGTGTTCCGCTTTTTATATTTTCGGGAACAAATCCTCATTTTATATGCACCCACCCATGACTTGATAGGCAGGCCCCGATAAGCCCGGAGATCGATATTAACCCTTTAGGATAGGGTTGATAGGGGTTTGCCTCTATTATAGGATTAAAGTCCGTGTTCCGCTTTTTATATTTTCGGGGGACAAATCCTCACTTTACATACACCCACCCTGCCTTTCTCAGCAGGCCTCGATAAGCCCGGGGCACCGATATTCGCCCTTTTGGATAGGGTTGATAGGAGTTTTCCCCTATTTTAGGGGTAAAGTTCGTGTTCCGCTTTTTATATTTTCGGGAACAAATCCTCATTTTACATGCACCCACCCATGACTTGATAGGCTGGCCCCGATAAGCCCCGGGATCGATATTAGCCCTTTGGGATAGGGTTGATAGGGGTTTTCCTCTATTATAGGAGTAAAGTCCGTGTTCCGCTTTTGATATTTTCGGGACAAATCCTAAATCTACATACAACCACTCCCCCACCCTACCTCTCTCAGCAGGCTCCGATAAGCCAGGGATCGATATTAGCCCTTTGGGATAGGGTTGATAGTTTTCCCCTATTGTAGGGGTAAAGTCCGTGTTCCGCTTTTATATTTTCGGGACAAATTCTAAATTTACATACACCCACTCCCCCACCCTACCTCTCTCAGCAGGCCCCGATAAGCCAGGTACCGATATTAGCCCTTTGGGATAGGGTTGAGAGGAGTTTTCGCCTATTGTAGGGGTAAAGTCCGTGTTCCGCTTTTTATATTTTCGGGACAATTCCTAATTTTACATGCACCCACCCATGACTGAATGGCACTGGAGGAGCGCTTCACTTTGACACCTCACTCGACCCAATCAGTCCATTAGGGGCCCCTCTCGCCCCTGAAGATTGCCGAACATTCTCACGAAAACCCACGTATTTGGGACTACTTTCTGTCCGCGGAGGCAGACCGCATCGCCGCCAGACCGCATCACCGCGGATGAATACCTCCCCAAGGTCACGCTCGATTCACGCAGACCGGAAGTGACGTCATACTTGCGCAGAACATTCCTGCGCACACCTCCCCATGACCTCCACATACCTGCGCAGACACACCTGCGCACTCGTCCAAATATTCCTTTATCGGTGTTTTATATACTACTCTCGTTCAGCTGACCTGATAATGCAATTTAGTCATACCGTCCTTTGGTGTAACAACAGCGTTGACAATCAACCTCTAACTGATCTGTAATGTTGTGTTAACCCTATCTGGCCTGGGCTTTTGGGATATGTCCTGGCCTGGTGGGGGCGAAATGGCTCCTCCTAATTATTTTTCTTACCCCTTCAGCTACGGGGCTGAAACTGACCACACTATACCCTTGGGTCAAGCTCTACCAGAAAATGTCAATCTCGAAACCAGAGCCATCCGGTCCTGTCCTCCCATTTTCCTGCGTAAAGCGACCCCTGGTGGCGAGGTTGAGAAAATGTCAGAAATTTCAAGATGGCCGCTCTCTATGTTTTGTCGTTCCGGAGATAGAGCAGAAAGTTTGGTAAGCGGGCCATTTCGCCCCCCAGGCAATGTTACCTGTTGAAAAAAATGTACATAAATAAATGTTCAGTGTTTGGAGCATGACCCTTATCACTCTTCTAAGTAAAAGAAAGAAAAAATGCGCTTCACCGCAACGCTTTCATCACGTACAAGATATTTTTTTGCCAAATGAATCCGTTATTTATATATATTCAACGATAGATCTGTTCAATGACAAACAATAATAAGTGTTACTAGTCCTGTTCGCTCTCCAGTAACGGCTTCGATGTTTCAATATTTTGCCTCACCGTTTATTGATCAGGGAAGATCTTCCATTTCGAACAGAAACAACGATGTATGTGTGATGCAAAGCTTTCGAATTCATACTGCTACTATCATAGCAGGGTGAATTGAATAGGGGTTAACTAGTACGATTTCGACCGAAGATCAGCTAGATTGAATGAAATGACCCATGCACTGATTCATGTTAAGCATGTTAAGCTAAAAATAAGATCAAGCCTATCGAGATGAACTGTAAAATTAGTATGAGTTCAGCTGACAACTCAGAGTCTTCATGGCGCCTTGTCTACCAAACTGGTATATATCACATTAGTGATCCCGGACCTTTTACAGATACGTATAGTAAATGCAGAAATGGTGCAGTTGAGGCAAAGAATCTGGGAAATCCAGCAAATTACTTGTTCTCTGAATATTGATTTTCAAGACAAATTATTATAGTGAAATTCACATAGAGTAACTGATTTATTCTCAGATATTCTCATAACGTGATTTAACACAAGAACATAGCGGAGAGAAGACAAAGTATAAACAATAAGAAGGTTTTGAGGTAATACGTCTGAACATTCGAAATCGAAATTAATGAAAGAGTGAAGGTTCATCGTTTCTGAAGTTTCGTCTGGTCAGTACTTCAGATAATTTCCTTACTTGATAAAGGGTTTATCTAGCCTTTTGAAGTCATTTACAGTTTGGTAAATGAGAAAGAATTGCCTTAGTGCAAAGGTTTGTCTTAGGAGATTTTCATAGTAAAACGTATTCACATAAACCGTTGCGCCATTGACACGCACTGCATACAAATGCAGACCACACTCGCACTTTCCCCAACATTGTACCACACATACACTCTCTCCAATATTGCATCAAACCATACACTCTCTTCAGCATTTCACCACATATACACTCTATCCAACATTGTACCACACATACACTCTCTCCAATATTACATCAAACCATACACTCTCTCCAGCATTCCATCACATATACACTCTATCCAACATTGTACCACACATACACTCTCTCCAGCATTTCACCACATATACACTCTATCCAACATTGTACCACACATACACTCTCTCCAACATTCCACCACATATACACTCTATCCAACATTGTACCACACATACACTCTCTCCAATATTACATCAAACCCTACACTCTCTTCAGCATTCCACCACATATACACTCTATCCAACATTGTACCACACATACACTCTCTCCAATATTACATCAAACCATACACTCTCTCCAGCATTCCATCACATATACACTCTATCCAACATTGTACCACACATACACTCTCTCCAACATTCCACCACATATACACTCTATCCAACATTGTACCACACATACACTCTCTCCAATATTACATCAAACATACACTCTCTTCAGCATTCCACCACATATACACTCTATCCAACATTGTACCACACATACACTCTCTCCAATATTACATCAAACCATACACTCTCTTCAGCATTCCACCACATATACACTCTATCCAACATTGTACCACACATACACTCTCTCCAATATTACATCAAACCATACACTCTCTTCAGCATTTCACCACATATACACTCTATCCAACATTCGTTCATTGGAAGCAAAAAGTAAAGTGATTAAAGTATGTTAGGACTTCCGATTATCGACGTGGATATTCTTTTGTATATGGTGACTAAAAATGTAAATGTCGGACCGGCACCCTACACACCAAACGCACGCAGGAGGGGTTTGCTCAAATTAAGGCAATATAATTGATATGTATGTAGATAAGACACTTACATGTATATAATACATTATACCAATCAGAGTTGGTGTCGCCCGTGACGTTACGTATCAGTTAGCGGTAGGGGGCAGAAATCGGATTCAATGCCTTGGATTAAATCGATTTAGACCACGATCTAAGTCCACCAGTCAAATTATTAATTTGATCTAGTCCTAGGAATAAATCCCTGAGTTCATTTGTGGAAATCAATTGTATTTCATCCGCGTTCTTGATCCTTCTAGTCCGAGGTATAAAACGTTCAAGTCCGAAGCTCGATGTTTTCTCCATTCAATTAAACAGTAGACTGAAAACTATATCACCATCATTCTTGGAAAACATGAATCTATGAATTAACACCAAGAAATATTGATAGCTTGGAATCAAGAATTCACAAGAAAAAAAATGATCATGATCAATATGATATTGCAAAAAATTAACTTCTGAGAGTTACTATAATAATAACCGTCATTATATATAAACAGTCTACACACTGGAGCTGCACAAGATCCCTTCACTTTGCATACATTCTAGTACATACTCATAGCGGTCAAATGTGAAGATGGGCACAATGGCTTAAACGTATTCATGTCGTTCGAATGAATAGGCACAATTCAAGCGTGGTGATTATACTTCCAACTGTTTTATCATATACTATTCCTGTCGTACATTGATCAAGCGTGGTGATTATACTTCCAACTGTTTTATCATATACTATTCCTGTCGTACATTGATCAAGCGGGGTGATTATACTTCCAACTGTTTTATCATATACTATTCCTGTCGTACATTGATCAAGCGTGGTGATTATACTTCCAACTGTTTTATCATATACTATTCCTGTCGTACATTGATCAAGCGTGGTGATTATATTTCCAACTGTTTTATCATATACTATTCCTGTCGTACATTGATCAAGCGTGGTGATTATACTTCCAACTGTTTTATCATATACTATTCCTGTCGTACATTGATCAAGCGTGGTGATTATACTTCCAACTGTTTTATCATATACTATTCCTGTCGTACATTGATCAAGCGTGGTGATTATACTTCCAACTGTTTTATCATATACTATTCCTGTCGTACATTGATCAAGCGTGGTGATTATACTTCCAACTGTTTTATCATATACTATTCCTGTCGTACATTGATCAAGCGTGGTGATTATACTTCCAACTGTTTTATCATATACTATTCCTGTCGTACATTGATCAAGCGTGGTGATTATACTTCCAACTGTTTTATCATATACTATTCCTGTCGTACATTGATCAAGCGTGGTGATTATACTTCCAACTGTTTTATCATATACTATTCCTGTCGTACATTGATCAAGCGTGGTGATTATACTTCCAACTGTTTTATCATATACTATTCCTGTCGTACATTGATCAAGCGTGGTGATTATACTTCCAACTGTTTTATCATATACTATTCCTGTCGTACATTGGCCAAGCGTGGTGATTATACTTCCAACTGTTTTATCATATACTATTCCTGTCGTACATTGATCAAGCGGGGTGATTATACTTCCAACTGTTTTATCATATACTATTCCTGTCGTACATTGATCAAGCGTGGTGATTATACTTCCAACTGTTTTATCATATATATTCCTGTCGTATTGATCAAGCTACTTCCAACTGTTTTATCATATACTATTCCTGTCGTACATTGATCAAGCGTGGTGATTATATTTCCAACTGTTTTATCATATACTATTCCTGTCGTACATTGATCAAGCGTGGTGATTATACTTCCAACTGTTTTATCATATACTATTCCTGTCGTACATTGATCAAGCGTGGTGATTATACTTCCAACTGTTTTATCATATACTATTCCTGTCGTACATTGATCAAGCGTGGTGATTATACTTCCAACTGTTTTATCATATACTATTCCTGTCGTACATTGATCAAGCGTGGTGATTATACTTCCAACTGATTATACTTCCAACTGTTTTATCATATACTATTCCTGTCGTACATTGATCAAGCGTGGTGATTATACTTCCAACTGTTTTATCATATACTATTCCTGTCGTACATTGATCAAGCGTGGTGATTATATTTCCAACTGTTTTATCATATACTATTCCTGTCGTACATTGATCAAGCGTGGTGATTATACTTCCAACTGTTTTATCATATGCTCTATTCCTGTCGTACATTGATCAAGCGTGGTGATTATACCAACTGTTTTATCATATACTATTCCTGTCGTACATTGATCAAGCGTGGTGATTATACTTCCAACTGTTTTATCATATACTATTCCTGTCGTACATTGATCAAGCGTGGTGATTATACTTCCAACTGTTTTATCATATACTATTCCTGTCGTACATTGATCAAGCGTGGTGATTATACTTCCAACTGTTTTATCATATACTATTCCTGTCGTACATTGATCAAGCGTGGTGATTATACTTCCAACTGTTTTATCATATACTATTCCTGTCGTACATTGATCAAGCGTGGTGATTATACTTCCAACTGTTTTATCATATACTATTCCTGTCGTACATTGATCAAGCGTGGTGATTATACTTCCAACTGTTTTATCATATACTATTCCTGTCGTACATTGATCAAGCGTGGTGATTATACTTCCAACTGTTTTATCATATACTATTCTGTCGTACATTGATCAAGCGTGGTGATTATACTTCCAACTGTTTTATCATATACTATTCCTGTCGTACATTGATCAAGCGTGGTGATTATACTTCCAACTGTTTTATCATATACTATTCCTGTCGTACATTGATCAAGCGTGGTGATTATACTTCCAACTGTTTTATCATATACTATTCCTGTCGCACATTGATCAAGCGTGGTGATTATACTTCCAACTGTTTTATCATATACTATTCCTGTCGTACATTGATCAAGCGTGGTGATTATACTTCCAACTGTTTTATCATATACTATTCCTGTCGTACATTGGTCAAGCACTCAAAGTCCTCGTTTGAAGAATAATGTGAAACATTATAATGGTTACATTGCCACAAACAATGTAAAACGCTCTAGATATACATTGTATTTACATCCTCGAACCAGCCATTGCTGTGGCAGATGTTTACTCGTACACGGAATGTGATGGTGGGGGCCGGGCATCATCTTTGAGTCACCTGTATATGCAACTGGCTGAAGTGAATATGTATATTCAGTAAATTATAGCATGATGGTTTCAATTAGGAATACATTAGTTTTAACAATGTTCTCATTCCCAGCATATTGCAATTCAACCAGAATCAAAAGTCCTTGAACCCGGCTTACAACGGAAAGCTCTCCATGCAATCGATGCTCTAACTGATCTTGGATGCACTGATGTAACGACCTAACTGAAGTTTATATGTTGCCAAAGCCATGCTAATTATCTACACGCACATGTACATGCCGTCTATAAACTCAGTGTTGAGCATTAATGTGATAAGCACACAGACGGATAACTGGAGCGTGTACACGTACACAGAGTACTGTTAACATGCGTTTCATACAGCTTCTGATATAATATGAAGCAAAACATACAAATGTTTGTGACAAATGCGTATCATTTCAATAAATTTATGTCGCATTTAACCGTCATTTTCACCCTAGGGAAAGGTCATTTTAATGATTTATTTTCTCATATGCTCCTCTTTGAGCTGTTAGCTAGAAGTATCTAATATTCCGCCTGGTATCTGAATCCCATAAAGAAGCACTATACTATATGAAAGTCGCCTCTGGTCAGTGAGAGTCTTTGAAATACAATACAATCAGGCATGTGAGGTCTTTTAAGTCCCCAACGCCGTTAACTTTGTCCGCTAACATTGTGTGCTATCGCTCAAGGAAATATTTTTATTGCATTTTGAGAATGATGTAAATCGTTGATATGACCCATTCCAATCAACTACATGTATCAGCTTTTGTGTGGAGAGTTGACGTCAGATCTGAGAATCTGTATCCACAAAAGAATGTCTGTTTCAATAAACTAAAGACCTTTACAGTAACACAGTTATCATCAATTTCAAATATGCACAAAATGAAAATTTAGGAAACACAAAATTTTCTGCAAGAGTGAAGCGGTCAGCTGTTTTCAATGACGACAGCAAGACATCGAGATGTTCTTTGCAAAAATAGATATCCTTCATCCAACTGATTTCCAAGTCACTCTCTAGAGTATAATTCATCTCAGTGACGCTTTGAATGTGGTTGTTCATTTGAATATCATGGATATGTAGAGCACATGATGTTCAGGCCGTCCCTAACCCTGGGATAATCGGAATTACAGACAAGTTACATTATTCGTCAGGTTAATAATATAGCTGAACGTCCAGCCACGTTCACTGATATACGACAATAAGTGTTTTTCTCACAAGGGATACTAGTTCTGTTGTCTTTTTGCTCTCCAGAAGCGGCTTCGGTGTTTCACTACATCGTATCGCCGTCCATTAATCAGGGAAGATATTTCGAACAGAAATAATACTGCTACTATAATAGCAGGGTGAATTGAATACGAGTTAACTAGTACAATTTCAACCGGAGATCAGTTATATTGCATGAAATGGCTTATGCAATGAACTGATTTATGTTAAGCGTGTTAAGCTAAAAAGAAGATAAGGCCTATTGAGTTGAACTGTAAAATTAGTAGGAGTTCAGTCAAAAACTCAGAGCCTTCATGGCGCCTTGTCTGTCTGAATAGAATATATCATATTAGAGATCCCCGATCTGTTAGAGATATGTAATAAATGTAGAAATGATGTAAGTGAGGCAAAGAATCTGAGAAATCTAGAAAATTAGTCGTTCTCTGAATATTGTTTTACAGGAAAGTGAGAAAGCGATATAAGGTCTTTCAGTTATTGTCGCGGATATTCTCTCGTGAATGACAACTAAATATACTAAATGTCGCACCTGACTCCTATAATCTGAAGGCACGCAGACAGCGATTTCCTCAACGTATGGTAACATAATTGACGATTATCGCCCGTGACGATCGTCTAGTCCCTCATTCAATATTCAGCCGTCGTTCATTTAATAATTTCCTCGTCTATAATCCAGATACTTATTTTATATAGCATATAACAGCATTAGCACTAAATTCCAAAAAACACAAACACAACAGCAAACAATAACCATAGTATACATTCAAAGGGTAGGTACAAGCCGCTTCCAATTTATATGTGCAACAAGCCGCTTCCAATTCATATGTGCAATTATATACCGTCACCATTCCTGGGAATCATGAAGCTATGAATTAATACTAGGTAAAAGAGATAGCACCGAATCATGCATTCACGGAATCACATGATCAATATGATATTACAAGCGTTAATTTATGAGAATAACTGCCATTATAAATAAACATCGGAGCTTTACTAGCTCGTTTCGCTTTGAATACATACTAATACATATTCGTAGCAGTGAAATCAAGTGTGGCAATATACCAACTATTTCATGACATCCTGTTTGTAGCTTACATTGGTCAAGTTATTATTTCTTAGAGTTATTAGGCACTCTTATTTCGCGTTTAAAAAAATGCGAAGAGAAACAACCACACGTGAGTTGCCGCTCTTGCTTGAAGCAAACATCACATAATTACGATGGCCCCGGGCATGTGGTTTAGTGCAAACCCCATGTCTCCCATTTCGAAAAGAACGCCCATTAAGAATAAAGGGAGCACCGAAAGGGAAATATATTACGGAAAATGATATCATATGCGAGGGGCGGCGTGAGTATATAGGCCTAATGTTAGCGAATCCACTAAACCCCAAAGACAACTGTTAAGAAGGAAACAAATGCAATTTCAAGTAAATATAGGTCTGTATAAATTCATTTACAATCAAATTGATCTCAGTAATTACTGGAGTCGATGTTCATAGGACTGCAGATGGAGAGGACTACTTGATAACTTAGAAAAGTTCCTAACAATGTTCTGTGTGAAGCCCTCGACATTGTTAGCGATGTAGACCTTGGTGGACTTCTATTGCCACTGGAGAAGGCGTTGTAGAGCCGGCGGTGGGCAAAGACTGGTTTGGACAGGAAGATGCCATCCCTCTGGTTATCCTGCTCCTGCCCCTTTTTGTTGCTGACGGAGAAGGCCAGTCTGAGGGGGAACTGGCAGCGCACCAAGGTGAAAGGGAGCTCACCACTCCTGTCGTAGAGGGAGATCCTGGGAAGGAACACCCGCATCCTTTTGTTGACCCCACGGCGACATCACATTCAACGGTCCTCCCCATCAGCTGCTTGAAGATAGAGTGAGACATCATGTATTTTAACTGATTTTCCTACATCGATGATGAAATTTATCACTAACCTTCAGTCTTGACCCGGAACTACTCTGTTAAACGATCACAGATATCTTGCGTGTTGTTCGGAAGAATGTTTCATACATTTGGGGGAACTGTGTACTAGATATGTGTGACATTCTTCGTATAGACAAATCATCAGAAGCTGTGTGGACTGTGTTCGGAGAATTTGGACAGATTCCACGTCACCCAAAAGCAACTTCTACTGAACGCCGAGGAATAAATTTCCTCAAACGGCAATAATGTTTCATAGATTCCACTGAAATTGTTATTGGATCCCGACATTACTATACTTGGCAGTGTGGTTATTAGAAATAATTGTAATCAACACATTAAGACTCAAATATGTTATATGTACCAAACTGTGTTTGTTTGGGTGGCATTACATAATAATGAGAGAGTTCGTTTACGGATGTTCTCCTTACTGTACAAACTGTTCAGAGAGGAACAATAGTTGGATTTATAGTATCCATCTTTCTAAAAAAACTTTCCATAAATTAGTCTTGCGCTTACACGTTTCTTGAGTATGCCAACATGCCACAATGCAAAATACTGTTTCTTCTACTTTGCTTTCCTTGTCATTAATGGCCTATGTTTATTTCAAATAAATAAATATTTGCTCATTTGTTTTCAAATAATAACGGTCAGATGGAAGAAGAACCTTTGCTATTGCGCCGCATAGCGTGCCATATACGCCGCATAGCGTATCATATAGTGAGTAAAGCGGAGGAGTAGTAGGAGGAGTAGTAGGACACGCGAAGGATTAAACTAGGTAAATGTGAAATATCACAGCAGTTACATTGCTGCATACAATGGCTCGAGTCGTAAAAACTCTCTAGATAAACATTGTTCAGCTCACCAATCCCCAGTGTACGAGTTTTCACAGATCACCAATTACCAATATACGAGTTGTCAGAGCATTTCCATCATAGCTCTCTAGATTTGTATCTAATGCCGCTTATGCCGGTGCTAGGGGCCGTGTGGTCATGTCATCCAAGTTGCAACATGAACAATAACAATAAAAGCGTACCTGAGATACAACACATATATCGACTCGTTAGATTCTTGGTATGTGCTTTAAAATAGGTTAACCAGAAGACTATACTGTGAAGTCATGTGGCTCTGCCAGTGTGTCGGCACCTCTTCCCACTTCCCTTGTATGCGTTGTAATTTTTACCTGTATATGGCGAGACTCTGCTGGTGGACGTTTCGTCCCCGTGGCCCGCCCCCTGTACAGATCTTTTGGTCTTTGATATATTTTGGCATTTGTGGGAAGTTGATGCTGGGTCGACATCGGGCCTTACAGACTAGTCTTTTGTGTTAAATGCCGTCAGTTTCATCTGACGACGATACAGTTCATCAATCCCCAGTGTACGAGTTGTCACAGCGACACTCACCAATTATCAACATTGTTCAGCTCACCAATCCCAAGTGTACGAGTTTTCACAGCGACACAGATCACCAATTACCAATATACGAGTTGTCAGAGCATTTCCATCATAGCTCTCTAGATTTTGTATCTAATACCGCTTATGCCGGTGCTAGGGGCCGTGTGGTCATGTCATCCAAGTTGCAACATGAACAATAACAATAAAAGCGTACCTGAGATACAACACATATCACGACTCGTTAGATTCTTGGTATGTGCTTTAAAATAGGTTAACCAGAAGACTATACTGTGAAGTCATGTGGCTCTGCCAGTGTGTCGGCACCTCTTCCCACTTCCCTTGTATGCGTTGTAATTTTTACCTGTATATGGCGAGACTCTGCTGGTGGACGTTTCGTCCCCGTGGCCCGCCCCCTGTACAGATCTTTTGGTCTTTGATATATTTTGGCATTTGTGGGAAGTTGATGCTGGGTCGACATCGGGCCTTACAGACTAGTCTTTTGTGTTAAATGCCGTCAGTTTCATCTGACGACGATACAGTTCATCAATCCCCAGTGTACGAGTTGTCACAGCGACACTCACCAATTATCAACATTGTTCAGCTCACCAATCCCAAGTGTACGAGTTTTCACAGCGACACAGATCACCAATTACCAATATACGAGTTGTCAGAGCATTTCCATCATAGCTCTCTAGATTTTGTATCTAATACCGCTTATGCCGGTGCTAGGGGCCGTGTGGTCATGTCATCCAAGTTGTCACATGAACAGGTACAACAAAAGCGTACCTGAGATACAACACATATCACGAATCGTTAGATTCTTGGTATGTTCTTTAGAATAGGTTAACCAGAAGACTATACTGTGAAGTCATGTGGCTCTGCCAGTATGTCGGCACCTCTTCCCACTTCCCTTATATGCGTTGTAATGTATCTGTGTCCTCGTACAAGCCTTTTCCATTCAACATACATCCCGGTGCACGAAATATAACGCCGGAACCATCATTGGACACATTTGTTGATGCAGCTGACCTAGGTGAATGTATCTGTTCAGTATAAAATGTTAGTACGATCGTTTGAATCAGGAATGCATTGGTTTTAACAATGTTTGCATTCCCGGCATATGGCAACAAAACCACACTTCATGTCAGTGAAGACGGCTTTCAACGGTAAGCTTTCCGCACAATCGAGCTTTAATTGATATTGGATGTTCTGATGTAATGACCCAACTGACGTTCCTGTCGCCAAAACCATCCTAATTATCTACACGTATATTAAAACCAACATAACAAGGGTGTTGGAAAAGGATGCTGGCGTACTGACAAGTCATATCACCCCACAAGAAAATATACTGACTGCATAATCTAAAAACATCACAAGAACCAAAACTAAGACCTGTGATCATTTGTATCCCAGCAGCGCTTTTATTGTAGATGTTCATTTGGACATCTTGGATGGCATGACCTCTAGATGCAACTCTATCAGTGTTGAACATTAATATGATCAACACGTAGACGGATGACTACAGCTTGCACATGTACACACATTACTGTTAACATGCATTTGAATATACATTTAGCTTCTGATACAATATGAAGCAAAATATACAAAAGGTTTGTAACAAATACGCATCATATCCGTAACTGTATGTCGCATCTATAAGTTACCGTCATTTTCGCCTAATGGAAAGGTCAATAATGATTGATTTCTCATATCCCCCTCTTTGAACTGTAAGCATTCATATTAGATAGCAAGGCTATCTAATATTCCGCCTAGTATCAAAATCACATAAACAGCACTATATTATTCTAGAGTCGCCCCTGGTCATTGAGACGTCAATACAATCAGACATGTGGGGTCTATAAATTCTTCAACGCCGTTAACATTACCCGCTACAGGTACATGTTATCGCTCAAGGAAATGATGCAAAATCGTTAATGAGACCCATGCCCAACAGCTACATGTATCAGCTTTAGTGTCGGAAGTTGATGTCAGATCTGAGATCCAGTATCCACAGAAGAATGAATTCCCGCTTCAATAAACTCAAGATTTTTTTCGTACGACAGTTATCATCAATTTCAAATATACATAACATGAAAAAAAGAAGAAAAAAAGATTTCTTGCAAGAGAGAAGCGGTCAGCTGTTTTCAATGATGCCAGCAAGACATCCTGATTTTTTTCACAAAAATACTTATCCTTCATCCAATTGGATTTCCAAGTCACTCTCTAGAGTATAATTGACCTCAGTCACACATTGAATGCGCCTGTTCATTTGAATATCTTGGATATGTAAAACGCATGATGTTCAAACGGTCCTAACCCTGGGATAACCGGAATTAGAGACAGGCTTCGGTATTCATCGGGATAATAACAAAGCTGGTTGATGGATGTCAGATGGATACTAGTTTATTTGGTCAGATGTATCTGTGGCAATGTTTGATATCCAGATACTTAGATTCGTGTTTCCGGATTGATTAATTTCGTCTGGTGATTAACCTATGCACTATATTTTTCGCCTTATAAACACATGTCGCTGTGGAAGAAACCCGTGAAATATCCAGTTAAAAGAAGCGAGAAATTATTGAAATTTAGTTCATATTGTTTATTTCTCTAAACTCTCAGCCATCCTCTTACTGTTGGAAATCATAGAAATAGTTAACTGTACAAATAGCATAGAAATTCTATGCTAGTCGAATGTACAATCGGTTCGAGGTAAAGTGGTCATGGCCTGGGTAAGCTTGCCGAAGGCATGAACGATGCAGGATCAAGAACATCACATGTGAAAGCAGGTTACTCAGTTCGTCACCAAGATTGTTCTCGAATTTCCTCTTCCTTAGCACCATTTTCACTTATATGTCTGACTGAAATATGAGGATCCTTTGTCTCTTGATATTATGGAAGAATAATATACAGGTTTCTGTTAAAGACATTCCCTTAGGTTTAAAAAGTGCGAAGTTTCTTTATTATATAGTTTTACAGTAGATGACTGTTCGTCTGGTTAGTTTATTTAGAAGACCGGTCGTTTATCAGGTTAATTATAGGCGTGAAATATTAAGTACCTGTCCAGAGTTGAGCAGAGCAGGAATCTCCATCAGTGTACCAGATTAACGATATTGCCGGGACTATGCTGGACTTCGTCACCTCACTTGCTATCAAGTATATTTCTCTGTTGGATTTTCATTTTTAATATATCTTCCAATTACTTTCGTGTTATTCAGCAGAAATTTATAAAATTCTTCATACAACGTGTCCTATTTTCAAACTAAACAACGTGTGAGCTAGAAAGGTATACCTCGAATAAAATCAGCAGAGACTTTTCCGCGTCAAGAATCAAAAGACATGAATTCCAAATATGCACGAAATAAAATTAAAATAACACATAAATCCATCTCTAGTACGTAGCTAAGAAAACTTTCTAGAATAATTACTGGTCGATTTTTCGAATTTTTTATTTAAGCAATTTCTCCGCAAAAACTGCACGATAAATTAGTAAATATTAATGTGATTAATGTGAAATAAAATAGATTTTGCTCATTTATGAGCCATCGATTTCCTCAGTGCAAAGAGGCAAATTTTCTTCTTTATAGGACACATTTGTTCTGTCATAGGCGATGGTGAAGATCATCAATTCGTATCTATCTATGGTGGTCCTTCCTCGGGGAGAGACGCACTTTAAATGGGTGACATACAATGAGATATATATACATGAATTTTCATCCAAATAGTTGTTCATTAATAGCCACATGTTTACAGACTAATGTGTTCTGTCAGTTATAGCATGCTTATGGAGAGCGTGGCCTCAGCTATTCACTTTGACATCTGCTGGCAATATCTCAATATATATTGTGTGTTACTATGGTTATTTTCGTGACATAATTCGCGCGATCAATCACATACGACAACAGTGCAAAGTAACATGCGTGTAATTTTCTTCCTTCGCGTGTTCTACATCACTGGTGTTAGGTGAAATATTACTCCTTGCCGATGAATGCAGGAGACCATTACGTTTTTCTTATTACCATACAAGGTGATAATTGGTGGAAATGAGTTACTGTTTCTCTTTCAAAAACGATTCCTCCCAAAAAAAGAAATCTAAATAAGAGGTAACATGCAAAGGGAACGTGAAAACGGAAGCATAAGTTGAACATACCGGACACAAATTCGCATGAACAAGATCTGACTGCATTTTACTCGAAGACATTCCAATGAACCCGAGTGGCCCCAAATAATCACATGGAGATTAATTAAGGCGACCGCACGGACCCTAACATGGGCTTAAGTGGAATTAGATCCATAATAGCCATGGAAACAGCTGCGATAGGAATATGTGCATTTTGTGAGCGTCATATGTAAGCAACATATCAAAGTAAGACGAGAGATCCTGAAGGATCTTGGCGCCCACCATTGCCCGATAATTGTAAGCTAATGACAAGAGGATCTTTTTGTCCATTGTTACTAAAACGATTGAGTTGTAATTTTGTTTACAAAATTTCAAATCTGAGCGAAAAAGATCGAAAAAGGGACACTGCAAAACACCAAGATATAATCTTTCTAAGTTTCAGGAGTTTCAAGATTTCTAGAAACTGTATTTATGTCGGTTGTTATAGTACAAGAGAAATGAGCAAAGTTAGTCTGAAAGTGAATGTGCATGTACGGAGGATCTTTCGTCTTCGTTTTGTAGTATTTTTATTCTATTTATTTTTTTGCACGTGTCATCAGTGGGTACTGAAAGCGGAGAAAAATCTCTTTGACACTTTGGCATACTTAAGATTTTATAATTAGGAACGAATGCTAATTCTGTTCTGTTTACTGGACTAGTTTGACATATCTCTTTTAAGATACCATGCTCGAAAATAGTAAGATGGTATAATACTTAATACTGAAGGGATCCGGACCGTGCAGTAATGTTGAAACTTCGAATTTGAAAGTGTCTGAATCCTGATTATCTCCCTTGGATCGAAACATGCAGTAGTCTACAGTTGTCGAGTTGAGATATTGTGTCACAAGAGTGACGTCCCTTCATGTCGCTGACCCGCCGGCAGACGAAAGGGTGGGGCATTCACTTGCAACTGCATGGACTAAAGAAAACTGATTTAAAATTTGAAGAAATACATTTTAATTCCGAATTGATATGGAAGGTGAAGATATGGATATTCTCTATAGTCAATATATAGAATATGCCCCACCGTTTCATCCGCCGACTCTTGTGATGCAACGTCACAACTCGGGAATACCGTATTAATTTGAAGCGTATTACTTGGATTTTCGAATCGGACTAAAAAAGGTATCTTGCACAACTAGGCCCCATGTGGGACCTGTGTACCAAATTTGAGGAAGATCCATGCAGTACTTCTTGAGAAATTACGATAACAAAGTTTCATTGGGAAATCCAATGAAATATTTCCTGAGAATTCACGATAACAATGTTTCAAGGGGCAATTCAAGATGGCCACCTGGCAGCCATATCGGATTTTCGAATCGAACCAAAAAGGTATCTTGCACAACTGGGCCACAAGGGGAATCTGTGTACCAAATTTGAGGAAGATCCATGCAGTACTTCTTGAGAAATTACGATAACAAAGTTTCATTGGGAAATCCAAGATGGGCGCCTGGTGGCCATATTGGATTTTCGAATCGGACCAGAAAAGGTATCTTGCACAACTAGGCGACAAAGGGAACCTGTGTACCAAATTTAACAAAGATCCATGCAGTAGTTCCTGAGAAATCGCAATAAAGTTTCATGAGGAAATCCAAGATGGCCGCCTGATGGACATATTGGATTTTGGAATCGGACCAGAAAAGGTATGTTGCACAACTGGACCACAAGGGCAACCTGTCTACCAAATTTGAGAAAGATCCAGGCAGTACTTCCTGAGAAATCACGATGACAAAGTTTCATGGGGAAATCTAAGATGGCCGCCTGGTGGCCATATTGGATTTTCAATTTGAACCGAAAAAGGTATCTTGCACAACTAGACCCTAAGGAGAATCTGTGTACCAAATTTGAGAAAGATCCATGCAGTACTGAGAAATCGCGATAACAAGGTTCCATGGCGAAATCCAAGATGGCTGCCTGGTGGCCATATCGGATTTTCGAATCGGACCACAAAAGGTATCTTGCACAACTAGACCCCGAGGGGAACCTGTGTACCAAATTTGAGAAAGATCCATGCAGTAGTTCCTGAGAAATCGCGATAACAAGGTTCCATGGGGGAATCCAAGATGGCTGCCTGGTGGCCATATTGGATTTTCGATTCGGACGGAAAAAGATATGTCGCACAACTAGACCCCAAGGGGATCCTGTGTATCAAAATTGAGAAAGATCAATGCAGTAGTTCCTGAGAAATCGTGATAAAGTTTCATGGGGGGAAATACAAGATGGCCGCTTGGTGGCCATATTGGATTTTCGAATCAGACCAGAAAAGGTATCTTGCACAACTAGACCCCAAGGCGAACCTGTGTACCAAATGAAAGATCCATGCAGTAGTTCCTGAGAAATCGCGATAAGGTTTCACGGGGAAATCCAAGATGGCCGCCTTGTGGCCATATTGGATTTTCGATTCGGACCGAAAAGGTATCTTGCACAACTAGACCCTAAGGAGAATCTGTGTACCAAATTTGAGAAAGATCCATGCAGTACTGAGAAATGACGATAACTAAGTTTCATGGGGAAATCTAAGATGGCTGTCTGGTGGCCATATTGGATTTTCGAATCGGACCAGAAAAGGTATCTTGCACAACTAGACCCCATGTGGGACCTGTGTACCAAATTTGAGAAAGATCCATGCAGTAGTTCCTGAGAAATCGCGATAACTAGGTTCCATGGGGAAATCCAAGATGGCTGCCTGGTGGCCATATCGGATTTTCGAATCGGACCACAAAAGGTATCTTGCACAACTAGACCCCGAGGGGAACCTGTGTACCAAATTTGAGAAAGATCCATGCAGTAGTTCCTGAGAAATCGCGATAACACGGTTTCATGGGGAAATCCAAGATGGCTGCCTGGTGGCCATATTGGATTTTCGAATCGGACCACAAAAGCCATCTTGCACAACTAGACCCTAAGGAGAATCTGTGTACCAAATTTGAGAAAGATCCATGCAGTACTGAGAAATCGCGATAACAAGGTTCCATGGGGAAATCTAAGATGGCTGCCTGGTGGCCATATCGGATTTTGGAATCGGACCACAAAAGGTATCTTGCACAACTAGACCCCGAGGGGAACCTGTATACCAAATTTGAGAAAGATCCATGCAGTAGTTCCTGAGAAATCGCGATAACAAATTTCCAAGGGGAAATCCAAGATGGCTGCCTGGTGGCCATATTGGATTTTTGAATCGGACCACAAAAGGTATCTTGCACAACTAGACCCTAAGGAGAATCTGTGTACCAAATTTGAGAAAGATCCATGCAGTACTGAGAAATGACGATAACTAAGTTTCATGGGGAAACCCAAGATGGCTGTCTGGTGGCCATATTGGATTTTCGAATCGGACCAGAAAAGGTATCTGGCACAATTAGACCCCAAGGGGAACCTGTGTACCAAATTTGAGAAAGATCCATGCAGTACTTCCTGAGAAATCGCGATAACAAGGTTTCGTGGGGAAATCCAAGATGGCTGCCAGGTGGCCATATTGGATTTTCGAATCGGACCAGAAAAGGTATCTTGCACAACTAGACCCCATGTGGGACCTGTGTACCAAATTTGAGAAAGATCCATGCAGTAGTTCCTGAGAAATCGCGATAACAAGGTTCCATGGGGAAATCCAAGATGGCTGCCTGGTGGCCATATTGGATTTTCGAATCGGACCACAAAAGGTATCTTGCACAACTAGACCCCGAGGGGAACCTGTGTACCAAATTTGAGAAAGATCCATGCAGTATTTCCTGAGAAATCGCGATAACAAAGTTTCATGGGGAAATCCAAGATGGCTGCCTGGTGGCCATATTGGATTTTCGAATCGGACCACAAAAGCCATCTTGCACAACTAGACCCTAAGGAGAATCTGTGTACCAAATTTGAGAAAGATCCATGCAGTACTGAGAAATCGCGATAACAAGGTTCCATGGGTAAATCTAAGATGGCTGCCTGGTGGCCATATCGGATTTTCGAATCGGACCACAAAAGGTATCTTGCACAACTAGACCCCGAGGGGAACCTGTGTACCAAATTTGAGAAAGATCCATGCAGTAGTTCCTGAGAAATCGCGATAACAAATTTTCATGGGGAAATCCAAGATGGCTGCCTGGTGGCCATATTGGATTTTTGAATCGGACCACAAAAGGTATCTTGCACAACTAGACCCTAAGGAGAATCTGTGTACCAAATTTGAGAAAGATCCATGCAGTACTGAGAAATGACGATAACTAAGTTTCATGGGGAAATCCAAGTTGGCTGTCTGGTGGCCATATTGGATTTTCGAATCGGACCAGAAAAGGTATCTGGCACAATTAGGCCCCAAGGGGAACCTGTGTACCAAATTTGAGAAAGATCCATGCAGTACTTCCTGAGAAATCGCGATAACAAGGTTTCGTGGGGAAATCCAAGATGGCTGCCAGGTGGCCATATTGGATTTTCGAATCGGACCAGAAAAGGCATCTTGCACAACTAGACCCCATGTGGGACCTGTGTACTAAATTTGAGAAAGATCCATGCAGTAGTTCCTGAGAAATCACGATAACAAGGTTCCATGGGGGAATCCAAGATGGCTGCCTGGCGGCCATATTGGATTTTCGAATCGGACCACAAAATGTATCTTGCACAACTAGACCCCGAGGGGAACCTGTGTACCAAATTTGAGAAAGATCCATGCAGTATTTCCTGAGAAATCGCGATAACAAAGTTTCATGGGGAAATCCAAGATGGCTGCCTGGTGGCCATATTGGATTTTCGAATCGGACCAAAAAAGCCATCTTGCACAACTAGAACCTAAGGAGAATCTGTGTACCAAATTTGAGAAAGATCCATGCAGTACTGAGAAATCGCGATAACAAGGTTCCATGGGTAAATCTAAGATGGCTGCCTGGTGGCCATATCGGATTTTCGAATCAGACCACAAAGGGTATCTTGCACAACTAGACCCCGAGGGGAACCTGTGTACCAAATTTGAGAAAGATCCATGCAGTAGTTCCTGAGAAATCGCGATAACAAATTTTCATGGGGAAATCCAAGATGGCTGCCTGGTGGCCATATTGGATTTTTGAATCGGACCACAAAAGGTATCTTGCACAACTAGACCCTAAGGAGAATCTGTGTACCAAATTTGAGAAAGATCCATGCAGTACTGAGAAATGACGATAACTAAGTTTCATGGGGAAATCCAAGTTGGCTGTCTGGTGGCCATATTGGATTTTCGAATCGGACCAGAAAAGGTATCTGGCACAATTAGGCCCCAATTGTGTACCTGTGTACCAAATTTGAGAAAGATCCATGCAGTACTTCCTGAGAAATCGCGATAACAAGGTTTCGCGGGGAAATCCAAGATGGCTGCCAGGTGGCCATATTGGATTTTCGAATCGGACCAGAAAAGGCATCTTGCACAACTAGACCCCATGTGGGACCTGTGTACTAAATTTGAGAAAGATCCATGCAGTAGTTCCTGAGAAATCACGATAACAAGGTTCCATGGGGGAATCCAAGATGGCTGCCTGGTGGCCATATTGGATTTTCGAATCGGACCACAAAAGGTATCTTGCACAACTAGACCCCGAGGGGAACCTGTGTACCAAATTTGAGAAAGATCCATGCAGTATTTCCTGAGAAATCGCGATAACAAAGTTTCATGGGGAAATCCAAGATGGCTGCCTGGTGGCCATATTGGATTTTCGAATCGGACCACAAAAGCCATCTTGCACAACTAGACCCTAAGGAGAATCTGTGTACCAAATTTGAGAAAGATCCATGCAGTACTGAGAAATCGCGATAACAAGGTTCCATGGGGAAATCTAAGATGGCTGCCTGGTGGCCATATCGGATTTTCGAATCGGACCAGAAAAGGTATCTTGCACAACTAGACCCCGAGGGGAACCTGTGTACCAAATTTGAGAAAGATCCATGCAGTAGTTCCTGAGAAATCGCGATAACAAGGTTCCATGTGGAAATCCAAGATGGCTGCCTGGTGGCCATATTGGATTTTTGAATCGGACCACAAAAGGTATCTTGCACAACTAGATCCTAAGGAGAATCTGTGTACCAAATTTGAGAAAGATCCATGCAGTACTGAGAAATGACGATAACTAAGTTTCATGGGGAAATCCAAGATGGCTGCCTGGTGGCCATATTGGATTTTCGAATCGGACCAGAAAAGGTATCTTGCACAACTAGACCCCAAGGGGAACCTGTGTACCAAATTTGAGAAAGATCCATGAAATACTTCCTGCGAAATCGCGATAACAAGGTTTTATGGGGAAATTCAAGATGGCCGCCTTGTGGCCATATTGGATTTTGGAATCTGACCAGAAAAGGTATCTTGCACAACTCGACCCCAAGGGGAACCTGTGTACCAAATTTGAGAAAGATCCATGAAGTAGTTCCTGAGAAATCGCGATAACAAGGTTCCATGGGGAAATCCAAGATGGCTGCCTGGTGGCCATATTGGATTTTCGAATCGGACCAGAAAAGGTTTCTTGCACAACTACACCCCGAGGGGAACCTGTGTACCAAATTTGAAAAAGATCCATGCAGTAGTTCCTGAGAAATCGCGGTAACAAGCTTTTATGGGGAAATCCAAGATGGCTGACTGGTGGCCATATTGGATTTTCGAATCGGACCAGAAAAGGTTTCTTGCACAACTAGACCCCAAGGGGAACCTGTGTACCAAATTTGAAAAAGATCCATGCAGTAGTTCCTGAGAAATCGCGGTAACTAGAATTGTTTACGGACGGACTGACGACGGACGACGGACGGACGACGGACCACGGACGAAAAGTGATTTGAACAGCCCACCAGGACCACGGACGAAAAGTGATTTGAAAAGAGGGGAAATTTCCGTTGAATGCAATTTCTTATTCAGTACTTCAGTGTGTCAAATCTGTTGAATGCAATTTCTTATCCAGTACATCAGATTGTCAAGTCTGATAGTGCCTGAATTCATCTCATTTGGTTACAAAATTGGTCAAATGACCACAGGAGTGAACCTCGGGACAAAGAGCCACCGGAAGTATTTCACAATCCATCTACGAACTAGTATGCGTGCGTGATTTCTATTATAAACCACACTGATCTGAGCGCAGCTCTGTTTCTGTCTGTCATCCTCACATCATACCATGTTTGAAATTACAAACGTCTGGTCCGTCATTCATAATTCAGCCGTCGTCCATTAAAGAATATCCACGTCCATAATCCAAAGACCTATTCCATAGAGCTGTATTAGCACCAAATTCAAAAAGACAATCCTAGTATACATACCCATAGGCTAGTTTCCTGCAAGAGAGAAGCGGTCAACAGTTTCCAATGATGCCGGCAATATCTGCTGGATATCTGGTGTACGTCAGTAACTGTTGGCGAAACACTTTCTGGTGCCAGTTCACTTTCTCTTGTCTATTTGTAGTGTATGGACTCATTATTGGCCTGACAGGCGTCTGTCACCTTAGGCAGATTCGTGCTGCACAATATGGGTAGGGGTGGGGACAAGGGTGTTGTCATTAGTGTCCAATAAAAATGGAATTTCTGCAAATATCATTGTTTTGTCCGGCAGTGTTCTTGGTTATAAGGTCTTCACGTAGGTTCAAAGGGAAATGAATATGTTAGTTGAATAGAAACCGATAACCTATATTCTTACTAGCCAGCCCATTATCATACATGGGGTGATTATATTCTTCAGCAGAGTGGGTGGCGGAATTAGGTCTCCACTGTCGATTCCTATAGATACAGTGTGTATGTCATATAGAGTGTATCTGCCATCTTGTATACAGAAAACAGATAAGCATCATCATGCTGCTACAGTAGTGGCGGAAACATGCAACGGCGTATCTTAAAAGAAATTGTGACACCCAAGCTGACATTTCTCACTATATTGTACTCAGAATCCGATAACCATGAGTTAGTCTAAAATCTTATGGTGTGCCTCTTAATGTAGCGTTGTTTTTGAAGCTTGAATGGAGTTTCGAAGACGCTTTCTTTAATACAAAATGTAAATGAGTAGAAAGAGAACATAACAACCCGAAAGATGAACCTGTCATATTCATACCAATAATGCTTGGGATCAAAAAAGTGAGATCACAGAGTAATGACATAAATGATGTTTGGTCGTTTGAAGAATGGAGAATTTGTTTTCAATTGGCTTCGGTTAGAGAGGAAACCTATGTTATCCGTGCGAAGATACAAGAGAACGAAGGCAGTTAAACTGGAAATAGATACAAATATTGACTGATGATGGATTAATGCATGGCAATATAGTTTGACCCCCATTCTACTTTAGCTCAATCAGTGTAATTTGAAACTAATGGCAACCCCATTTCCAGTGATTGGGGTTGATTATAAGTGTTCCGTTCTATTTTATTACGATAATTCCGAGCTATCCTTAATGGACCATCCAACATCACAAGCATGAATATTGTATTTTCTCATTGGTCGGTGATTTTACACCACGGGGCTTTAATATTGCATTGGGTCCATAACTGGAAAGACATTGTTTGACCATTATCACTGTCGTAGATATGTGTGGACCATTCGTCATGTGGACATTATATAAAACTTGACATAGAGACACCCATAATACAGCATTGTGCAAAATATGAAGGCTCTAGCTCTATTGGCCCCTTAGCTATTTTGTTCATAAGGAACTGTCACTGTTATTCACATTTTGACCTATGTGACCTTTGGTAATATGTCAAGGTTATTACAGAGTAAAATTGACCTAGAGGCATTCCAAAGACAGCATTTGTCGATATCTCCAGTCTCCAGCTCTCCTTGTTATTGAGTTATTGTGCTCTCAATGTTATTCACAATTTTACCTAAGCGACATTTGAAAATAGGCCAAGGTCATTTCTCATAGAATTTGACAGCATTGCGTAAACTGTCAAGGTTCCAGCTCTATTTGTCCCTTGGATATTGTGTTCACAAGGGCTGTCATGTCTACCTTTAACATCGCATTGCTTCGCTAAGAACTCCTAAAATCGACCGGACAAATAATCTCCTTTCCATTTTGCCTGGTATTGATACCAAAAGCAGAGAGAATGATAATCCAGTGAATCGTCGGCATGCACTGAATTTTGTCGCGTACGTTTTCTTCATTTCCGAAAATCGTCAAGGTCGACCCTCTACAAGGACATTGACATTTGCGATGTTAAGGGTTGCCATGTCGACCGTTAACGTCGCATTTCTACCTTATGCCATATGCCTTCAGGTCTTGCCTGGTATTGAGTCGGAATGCAGAGAGAATAATAATCGAATGAATTTTCAATAGTTTCTATTGGTGTTATTCGGATATGTCTCAAATAGGAACGCAATTTTTGAAGTTGGCTTTCCTGTTTGGTGGATATAATGAAATTGATATCTACAAAATCCAAGAGAAAGAAGCCAATTTCACGTCTTCTCTTCCAAAATGAGATATTCCGAATCGTGTCAGACGGGCCATGAATTGAGATGAATGGTATACAAACGACCTGCTCAAATTTTGTTGGTCAAATACTACATCATCATTTTGAACATATTTGGGGAGTCACGTCTGAAATAGTTATGTGTCTTTGCAAGTAAATGCCTAATAAGAGACATAAGGCGGCCATTGGAAAATTAGAGGACTGTGGACAAAACACCAACATTTATTGAAAGAAACTTAATATAACCGGTTGACTAATAAATGAAGCAAGGTTTATTCAACCATTCGAACGCTGCATCATTGCGACACAAGCAAATGTCTAACAGAGCATGCAAAATATATAAGATTAATAGAGCCACGGCAACTCAGGAAAATAATGTTGTTATTCAATCCCAACTTACTAATATGTAATAACTCGTCTTGTTACTGCGCAAATATCGCCCCTTAGATACAGGTTTGTTTCTAGTGTTTGATTGGCTAATAAGCGTTTATTAAATCGAGCAAGTTAATTTATTTACGACATCGCACACATAAGACGCACGGGGGGTAAACGGTTCGATAGATATAGACTGTTTTGACAACATATCCACTAGGTGGTGTTGGTCACGGGAATAAGGCATTTCCTCGAGCAAGCCTAAATTTGAATAAGAATTTGGGATGAACTTCAGCTTGGGTCGCTTAAATTTGTGACATGGTAGGTCAAAGTTTATGATGAACGTATAAGCTTAGGATCGTTTTGTGCAACGCCATTAAGGAATATAATGAATTTAAATAACGTTATGTGCAGGCAAAGCTTTAGAACTATGCTAATTGTTCACAAATGCGCAAGAGTGCGGTCATTAAATTATTTTGTATAATATTTACCATGTTTACGGAAGTGCTATCTTTCAATGTAGGTAAAAACGAAGCCACGGTTCCGTCTTCTTAGGCCGATGAGCCGTCCTTGTCTTTCTCAGCCAGAGACCCGTGATATTGATTCAAGAACAGATATATCGTACTGCTGTAATGCAGGGTACATTCATATTGCGTCTGGTAATAGAAAACGGTGACACCTATCGCCCCAAAGAGTTGAGGACAGCATCGCCAAAAAACTGGTGTTAGAGTCCTCGACCTATTTCCTCATCACCATTTATTGGTGAGTGCGCTTGGTGATAACCTGAAGTTCAAACGTATTGCTCATCACCATCTATTGCTGGTGAGGACTGGTTATCAACTGACCCCTTCACCTTGTCATCACCCATAACTATTTATTGGTGATTACCTGGTCTCACCAATAAATGGTGATGACTATCAGTGCTAGGTGGGTCAGTCCTCTTTGGTCGAGTGGCTGATGTCATAGACGACGAGGATTTCAATCAAATCCACAACGTGATTTTTTATAGGTGTTGACATCTTCAAGAACCACATATTCGAGTCTTGAAGCACACAAAAAAAAAAAACTGTAACAGTGAACTTTATTACATGTTTCAGAGGATACTCTCGATATATGTACATACTCAGGGCACAGCGATTTATGAAATACGAAATACGTATATGACTCGAAGGTGAGCCTTACATCGCCAGTAAAATCTCTTTAAAAGTTTCACTATAGCAGTGGTAGGGATGGGCATTGTGCAATTAGAATATTACTAGAATAATTATAAGTTAACTGATCAAATATAATGGAATAACAAATTGAAGTGGCAAATTAGAAAAGCCAAAGTTAAAACACAACAATAACAACTTTGAGAACAATTGAAGCGATGGTGATAGAATACTTGAATTATTTAGTAGATTAAGCCACTGATACGGCAAATTGGGTCTTAAGAGCCCAACACCGACACACTCTGTAAAACATCACTGAAGATTCGTGTATTACCGATAGTTTGGTATCTTGTGTATCTTACGTATTATTACAATTATTTATTGCGCAATTGAGTCATATATATGAAATCGATAATGCGCCCATAAGACAACATTTATTTACCCCTTCTCTCATAGTCTGGGGGCCGCAACTGATAATTCGTAACAATCAAATGCACTTTTTTCAGCATTAAAAGTACGAACCTCATATACATATTAAAGTACCGATTTGACACCAGTGTAAAGTCAGTACTATTTTATAGTTGACCATAAACATTGAAATATAAGAACATAACTTACCAAAGCTGTCCAATATCCCGTAGGCGACTAATTCTATGTTGAGTCATAAAATTTCACATATCGTGTGATTTTACATGGCGAAGTACAGATACTCGTGCAGTGCAGAAACAGGTATATTCGCAAGCTGTGAGTGCAAGAGCTAGATCAATCGGCCACATTTGAACCCAAACCCGATTTTGAACCCAAATAACTGGATAGTAAATTTGATTCCACTTTCTGAATGGCCTTAATATTTAATTTGTCATAATACATGGTGACTTTGTTTATTAATAATCATTACCCGCCGACTGGTTTTTCAAAACGTCTACGCTGTCCATATACTGTCTTTCTAATCATCTTTAAAAATTCCTGCTTCTGTCTCTCAAATTAACTGATTTTTATTATGGGTATGAGCATACCAGAAAGAGTGGATATAATTGGGTGCATTATGAATAGTACAAGAAGATTTTGACTATACTGAAAGCTGACGTATTATTGATGCATTGTATAATGTAGATTGGTAAACCCCATCTTATAATATTGTATTTTATTGAGCGAGCATATGCGAATATTTTTCAAATAGTGACACCAGAATATTGTAGTAAGATTATTATCTTCAGTATATTCCAAAATATATTAACAAGGCAAAGGGGAAAAGTTCTATTTTTGCCTCAAATCGCCGATGTAACATCTAGGGCTCCACGATAAATCTAAGAGACAGAGATATTACCCAGACTTCGAGATTCTACATTTCTATTGAATTATTATCTCGAGAGGGAGGAGAATAATTTGGACAAGCAAGTTCATTATGTCTCCTGCAGTTCCGTAACAATCCGTAGAGCAGCGTGGCTGCGATAATGTAGTGACGCTCAACATCTCCTGATCAGTCCCAGTCCGTTAGAGCATTGTAACGTCAATAGCCACAAACAACCTTAAATTGACAGTTAAATATGCGTAGAATGCAATATACTCTACCTTTGGTCAAGGCAAGAAATTTGAATGGGAAACATGCTTAACTCCAACGTTCAAATCATTATCAATAACTGAAATGCACTAATCCGGTGAAATTAATAGTCATTTTTGAAGTGAATGCATAGAAGTTACACTTTCACTTTGACTGCTCATATTAACAAATATACAAAATATACATATGCGACAACATGGGGTGAAAACAGTGATGACACAGTGACATCACAAAGTGTCATTGTTGAATTTCCAACAATTTTATATTGTGGCAAATGACAAGAATTGACCCGTAACAGTACAACAGCTTATGCAATATATAATTCACATATCTTGTTACGGAAGCCTTGGTTACAAAATATCAATTCTGCTGGTAACTTCGCCGTCATTATATTCTACACGCATTTGTTGGAGTGGTTCAGGCGTGGTCTATGGTCTCTCTCCTTGTATGCATAGTAAGCCAGAAAATGGTCAGAAATCATTGGCACTATGAAACTGGTAATGATTGGCCCAAGGAAGGCACAGGCCATACCAACAGCGTACCCTGGGGGAGAATCCGGGTAGACGTCCCCGTACCCCACAGTCGTCAGGGTTATCACAACCCACCATAAGCCCACGGATATATTGTCGAATTTATTCTCACCGTCGACCCTGTGTTCTGCTTTTCTGATCAAATCAGCGAAAAGAATCATCGCGATCAAGAAACAGAACATCAGTAAACCCAGTTCTCGTGCACTTGCTTTCAACGTTAACAAAATCATTTTGAGCCCACGAAAGTAGCGAGCTAACCGAAAAATCCTCAGTATGCGTATTGTAGCTAGCGCTTGAAGGCACACGTACATTTTGTATCCAAAATCCTGGACTAAAACTTTGGGGAACCCGTATAAAATCAGCAACATGATAAACCATGAACCCATGTACGACAGATCGAGGAAGGTTATCGCAGAGAGGAGTAACTTTCTTTTGTTGGGGCACACACAAAACCGTACAATGAATTCAGTGGCGAATATCGCCAAACAAATGTAATCGATGATACTGAAGGCACGTAGTGGTCTGGTGTCGAGGATAATCCTTTTGATCGTTGGTCGGTGTTCGTCGGCAGATGTTGCATTAGCAGAAAGATTTGTGGTGCTTAAACTATCCGTGAAGTTAATGGATGACCCTCCGGTGAAATTCCTAATATCCGCTCCCGTAGAAGGTATTAACACAGCAGAAGGGTTTTCCGTATTTCCCACGTTATCACACATTTCCCAGGGCTGCAGTAAAGTTCCGTTAGAAGTGCCGGAGTTACAGTCTTCCGTATAGATAGGGTATGACCGTACGAAGGGAGGGAAATTACCCAAAAATGACACCATCACCGAGACGACCAACAGCAAATGGTATATGGCTCCCCAAATCTGAAAAGAGAGAATATCAGAGTTACACACTCGAATATAAGCACCAGATAGAACATTCAATTGCCAGGCCTCTTCCATGAAAAATTTCGATGTACGTAATCGAACAATTTTATTTATTTGACAATATCAGCACAAAAATCCGCTAGGTTATTTCTTGTAGAGAGAAGCGGTCAACAATCTTCCCAAGATAGATATTAGATGTTTCTAGAGTCAAATCCGTATTAAACGAGATACAGTCGATCGAATACGATCGTGGAGGTATCCCTTTTGCATGTCAGTAATGGAAACATTTATCATTTATGAAGAGAGTAATAAAGTAAAACTCTGGAAAAAATTAACATCGCCCCAAGGTGGTACCACCTACAGGCGAATCGGCACAAAAACATTCCTAAACGATAACTTGAGGGAAAGTACCCACATACATAATCCACTCAGGATTTCAAAAGTTATTGTCCGGAAACTAAATTTTAACTTGGCCAACAAGTTGCGCCACCTCTAGGCGGATTGGCATGAAAACAATCCCAGTCGCGATCTTCAAGCACGGTACCCATATACCAAATTTGAAAAAAATCCAGTTTTTAAAAGTTGTTGTCCAGAAACGCAATTTGGAACTGACCCCCAGGTGGCGCCACCTATATGATGATCGCCATGTAAAACAATGCCAAGCGAGATATTGAGGCAAGGAACCTACACTATTTTGATTTAGCCCCCAGGTGGCGCCACCTATACACGAATCGGCATGAAAAACTATCTCAAACTAGATCTTGAGGCAAGGCGCCGGCACACCAAATTTGGAAAGAGTCCTTCAGGTTTTCGAAAGTTATTGTCTGGAAATGCAAGTTAACTTGACATCCGGGTGGCGCCACCTAGAGGTGGATCGGCACGAAAAAAAAATCCCAATCAAGATCTTGAAGCAAGGGGCCAACTTACCAAATTCAGAAAAAAGTCTGTTTGATTTTTAGAGAATTATTGTCAGGAAGTGAAATTTTTAACTTTACCCCCAGGTGGCACCACCTATAGTTGGATCGGCACAAAAACAATCACATGATCATCTGTAGCTGCTGGAGATAGCACCGAGATATTCTAGAATTAATTTATCTATGTCATTGTTTTAAAATTTACAAGGCCGCGGTTTCTGTGAAATTCAGTTTTGGGAGAAATGTACATATATATGTACAGCCTATAATAAGGCTAACGAAATTGGATGATTTAACATTTTATTTAGAGGAAACGTTGAAGGAATTTGAGATTCATGGGTTTTATAGATTTTGATAATCGTTATTTTTTTTAGTCAGACATTAATTTATATGTTTATTATTTCGTGATAGGCACTACGCCTTAACAATTGCTATCAGGTTCGCCGATGATCGATCTAACGCCATATGAAACAAAATCTCTGAGGAATGATCTGCTCAGTGAACTCGAACATTGGAATGTGGTAGCGAATACAGTAAAACCGATATTGTACTTTGTTTTTTCCTAAAACAAAAACAAAACAATTTGATTACTTCAATAGCAATATAATCATGCTAATCAATCTAAGCTGGAAAATGCAAATAATCGTACATGTTGATGGTGTTTCGTAACTAGTGTCTAATTCCGCTTAACCCGGGGCTAGGGACCGTATGAACCCATGTACTTCAAGATCCTCACGGTACTCATATGAACAGTCACAATCAAAGCGTGACTGAGATACATCATTCTTTAGATGGCGACTTTACAACGAATATTATGGATTAAGAATACTGATCAGCGATACGGATTTGATATTTTTGGAACATCATGATGTCTTGCCGGCATCATTGAAAACTGTTGACCGCTTCTCTCTTGCAGGAAACAAGCCTATGTTTATGTATACTATGATTGTCTTTTTGAATTTGGTGCTAATACTGTTATATGGAATATGGAATAGGTCTTTGGATTATGGACGCGGATATTCTCTAATGGACGACTGCTGAATTATGAATGACGGACCAGTCGCTTGTAATTCCAACAGGATTGATACTGTCGAATGATGGGAAGCTACAGTGAAGAACGGTATCACATAATTTTCAGCGTATCACACACATTTTAAAGGTATCGCATCAGTTCATAAGAAGACACCAGTGTTGGTGAGATCAGCAAGAACTGGAAAACCTGACGACATCTAGTGATTAAATTGAGAAATATATGTCTCCACAGGAAAGCCTCACATTCAGACTGGAGTACGGAGCATGCTAAGACGCAGCCGTGATAACTCAGCCGCGCTTTTATTGCAGCTGTTCGTGTGGAAACTTCGAAGTAATTACATCATACCTGGTCTAACAATATCTAATCAGCAGAAAATCGTTCTTTAATTCAACTAAGTTGAAATTTCATATATACATAGTACGATCGCACTAATACCCACCACGTTATAGATAACCTAATCTTGGCATGGAACCGTAGATGAATCTATTTGCGATAGCGGCCTAGAAGCGGTTCACCGACTACGCTGCGGAGTATACTACATTAAAGGAATTGCAAATTACCATTGATCTGAGTGATGGGATAGTTTAACTAAAATTGCGAGGCCTACTAGACCTTGACGTTGTGTTTAGTCCTTTACATTGTTGTACTAATTGGGATCTCATTATTACCTGTACTTTCCGTGGATGCGTTCATGATTCTGAGAAATACATGTATAGAGAGCGAGAAATCTAAATAAAGTTTAACCCGTCTTTCGTTTGAACTGGAGCATATTCAGTGTTGGCACATTGATATTGAAACGCCACATAGATACCAAATTGAGGGTTTTACAATAATTCGAAATATTGTTGTTAGTATATCTGAACTAGATGCGCCGATTACACAAAATTTTATGTCGATATAATAAATGATATTCATAATATAAATGTATCATTTACCTCCCACTATAAAATGCGAAGAGTAATTAAATCTGACAAGTGAATGATATTGATTCACATCGAATGTTCATAAAATAAATCTAATTAACACATCAGTAGCACTATACATACAATAGCAAGCACTGTGGGGTTACAAGCCTAAGGTGTGACGATTTTCTTTGAAAGGGTCCTCGTAATCGTAAGTGGACTGTGGATGTCTAGTAGATGTCAGATTGATAATATAATATTTCAAGTTACTCTTAGCAACATAATGACAAGATACTAAGTGTGTTTCATCACGTCGATAGATTTCCCACGGTCACAAATCTAGGCATGATTGTTCTTCCCGTGTGTGATACAAGTAATATATCGGCTATTCCGTGAGCATGAAGATTCCAATATAATCATGACATGGGCATATTTATATCGTCATATAGGATGCCGGGTATTCCTGAATTCTGAACTCGAAAAAGAATCGTAAGATGGACTGCTACTTCAGGCCGTCATACATATAGATTCTCTAACTGTGACCTACCATAGAGGTGTTTGTAAGTATGATGGTGCATTTATCAGAGTACAAACATATATTACGCATGAAACGTATTAAAGAGTGATATACATATATCACGAGTTACCACAGTTTCAGGAACCGAAGCTGGTCCGCACTCGTTTAAATGGGGTTTCCAGCATTTATTGAATAAAAACGATAAACTTTGTTCGTGAGAAAAAGTAAAAAAACAAAAACAAAAACAAAAAAAACAACAACAAAACAATAACGAATAATGGCTTACTTCTTAGCACCTCTGAAAATCATTTCGAAGAAACTTGACAAATTGCGGTTGGATCTCGAACGATATTTGGAAAAGTCTCGGCATCATCTGGAGTAGGAAAGTTGTAGATAGAGAGAGTACCAAGTATCAAACTGAACGCACAAAAAAGAAATAATGTTACGATACTAATCACTGCGTAATTAGATTGAAATAATAGTATAGTTTTAACAGTGGGTAAAGCTGAAGTATCGGTCACTGAATTATCCGAACATTTCTCAATACTTACATGTATCAACAAGGAGTGATATATCAAGAAACAGGAGAACGACAGAGTTGATTCAATGAGCATTTGATGCTCCGGAGGTGAAATGATACCTTTTAACTTCACAGATGTCCTACTACAAAGGTGACCTTTACAGATAAACACAGAAACTAGAACAAGTCACGCGAATCTATCATCCTGGGAATGGCGTTTTGAGAGTTAGAAAAAAGATGTCCCTTTGTGCACTGAGTGATATCGTATTGCCTCTAGACGCACGAATAGTTGCAATGAAAGTAAATGGCAGACACTGCTTTATCTGTATGCCTGGATGGGGACATTAAATTCCTAATTGCGACATCCACAGTATCTTCATCTTAGAAAAAATTGTTTTATCTGGAGGAACGTATGTTTTATCTGACGAACCTTGATAACACAATACGCTACGTGTAAATGTGTCTTACTTCGCCTTACCCGAGTCACAACTTTATTCAGGTGTTAATGGTATCTAAAATGAACAGACACATTCAAACTTGTCTGGGGCATATTTTATTCCCTGAAAATGTATTTGAATATCAGCATACACGCCAGTGACACATATTTCACGTCACAAAACCCCTGATTTCGTTTCTCGTTGGCAAGGGACTAACTTGTGCTCGAATAAATTCGCATTGGATACCGGATGAATAAATTTTTCCGGTAACGATTGTTCACAGAATTTAGGATCTTGCACTAATATTTCTAATCGTTCAAAAATCAGGGGATACTCGTCAACCAAGATAAATTAAAATTCGATCATAATGTAAGCATCTAGGCCACCATTCAACAGTCAATTGTCGTCCATTAGATAATTTATAAATTAGACCTAATTCGTATAACAGTATTAGCACAAATAAAATAAAATAATCATAGTATACATAAACAAAGGCTAGATTTCTGCAAGAGAGAAGCCGTTCAAAATTCTAAATCCGTCACGCTGTTCAGTATTCTTAACGTCCTAAACTCTAGAATGATATATCCCAGTCACGCTTTGATTGTTCATATGACATTGACGTACATGGGGTTCATACTGCTCCTAGCCCCCGGCTTAAAGCGCAATTAGACCCAACGATCTTGCACGCTGCGCTTTTATTGTGCTATCAAGCGTGCGACTTGTATCGCTACGTTATGTATCGCCAAATTTCAGAAACTTTGAGTGAAGGCGCACGGTGGCATAACCATGTTTTCACAAGTTTTTCCAATATCGTCTTTTGCGGTGGAAAAAAATCGTTACATTTCACACAGCATCTAGCAAATGCTACTACGCTACATGACTTGATAGGGCTATTACATCATCGCTCTGAAATATGTGTATCTAATACAGCTCAAACTGGTGATAGGGACCGTGCGGTCATGACATTCAATATATCCACATAAACAGCTACAGTAAAAGCGTGACTGGGATACCAATCATCACACGGATCACTTTTCGTTCTTGTGATGTTTTTAGAAATATACTGTCAGTATATATGTCGGTGGGGTCCCATGATTCTTGTCAGCACTCCGGTATCATTTTCTATCACACTTTTAATGTTGAGTTTAATGTGTACGCCATATGCGAATATTACTGTCCAGAAAGGAATAGTTCACGATGTCGAAACTGTAATCATCTCTCTTGTCATAAATTCAAGAGATTTTGATATAAATATGATGTGCCATTAGGACTATCTGTTGTTTCCTTCGAATATCCACAGCGAGAACATAGTATATATAGCGTTTGCACGAGGCACAAAGGAAAGTTCGGCAAATAGAATTTCTGCATATACCTTAAAATTCAAAAGAAGCGCAAAGAAATGCCGCTCGTGGTTGGTTACTTCTCTTAACTATGTAAGAAAATATTAAGGTCGTGGTTTACTGTTTAAAAGCCACCTGTAGATAAAACGATATCTACAGTGCACACTATTTATTACATTTGCAGACCTTCTTCTTAGAATGCGTGGCTAAAATCGGCATATGTATAAAATAGCATATTTATCATGAAAATATTATTTGTTTAATTACAGCTGCCACAAATAATTTCGTCGGATCTAATGAAAACTGTGACGCGAATTCTGAGAATATAAATAATCAATGATACAAGATTTTCACATTTATAAAAAATATACCAATTTAGTTGGAACTTGTTGAATGAGTGCTAGACTGAAATACGTAAATTTTATTAGGTTAACATACACGAAGTCCTTAAGATCGAAGATAGCAGTAGGAGTGAGTGAGTGAATAGAATTTAACGTCGCTTTCAACAGTGTTTCAGCTATATCACGACGAACCAACTAAGCACCACCTAGCCCAGTTGTGTTCCTGCTACTTCAAAGAAGAAATCCTTGAAGCAGCATGGAACCAGACACCCTCCATCCACCCTATAAAACACTGAGGACAGCGCACAAGACACAGACAGGACGCCTACATGGTGCAACAAAGACAAGTGATACCACAGTGCTAGACATAGATAGCAGTAGTTCCTCTAGCTCTTTTGATGAGACAACGACACTGAGAAGGGACGGGCTTTGAAATCGTCGGTTTTTATAGCTTCTGTATATAGTCGTATTCATAAGCGAACAGAGATATGCCAGCCAAAATGGGTGCACAATAGTACCCATTGGACGATCTGCTGTTGATGTATTGTGTTTTCAAAATTTCAAGTTGATATTAATAATGAGAAATTCAAGCAACTCTATAAAGAAATCGAGTTTATATTACCCTATAAACAAATAATGCTTTTCTTTTTCAAAATGAATAGAACTGATACATGTTTTCCAAATTATATACCTATAAGATGTTTTTGTCGATCCCAAAAAGGGTGATAACGTTTACGTTCGAGTCTCAGATATTCACAACAACATTGACAACCACCGACCACTTCCCGTATTTCTCTAACTATAGTGTCTATTTGATCTTGTTTCGCACATGTGAGGCATATGGAGTATAGATCGAGATAGGATTTTGGCTGTCCAAATCTTCAAGTTGGGAAAATCGTTCTAACAATTAGGAAACTGTATGACTGTTGTCCCATTTGCAGAACTGGATGATACTAAATTGTTTATCTTATTCCCTCGGAATATTTCATGGGTGTGAAGTTTTAACATGGTTTTATAAAATATCTCTACACAATGGTTGAAGAGCCTTGTTTATCGACTTGCTTTGTCTGTTTATCGCCAGTACACTGATTTCCTGATTCCTAACGCCCGCCAAGCCTCGCTCGTTTATCTCAGAACCATCTGCTCTTTACTGCTGCTAACAAACTGCTAAACACAGCATTAAATCAATAACTGATTTTAACCCCGTGCACCCTGTGTGAGCTTCGAGAACAGTTGAGTATCAAGAGCGACACGCGGATGGAAGTCGATTATTCGGTGTATTATATGCGCTCTCTTTCTTCATAAATGAGACTTTTACTGGTTTATCAGTTCATAACCGAGGGTGTCTTCACGGGCAATATGCGCGCATGTAACAGATTTCCAGGATTCGAAACTTCAGCCGGATATATCTCGAAATTCACGAACATCTTTCTGGGTCAGAGTTATCTCAATAATTACCATCCTATTTATTTTAGAGACAGTAAAATTTTATTTCTGTTGCATTCCGAACTGAATCAGCTTCCAAAATTAACCATTCGGCTGCTATGTGTGTGGCACATGAGAGAACGGGGAGACATCTGTTGATGAGTTTTCTGCCTTAGTGCTTATAGCCCACAGCCGGGCAATATTCATTTATCTAGGGCAATTAACTCCTGGAAATAATTTATGTCATTCAGATTTCAGGTCCTCATTGGCTTGAAACCTATCGTTTTAGCTCGGATTATTATAAAAAAAATTCCGTCATATTTTTCGCACGCGATAACACAAAATCAGCTAGGCCGATTTAGGTGAAACTTTCAGAGATGACTACATATACGGAACAAGTGATTGGCCTAAAGCTTCGGCGGTCATCTTCTGGATTTACCCCATTTTTAAAAAAAATCTTTAAAAATCTTCTCTGGAATCACTCCGCCGATGAACACTAAACTCGGTATACATACTATATGGATGGGGACAAATGCATATCTTACTCTCGGAATTGCTACGTAAAACAAAATGGCAGCCAACGACCAGTCAAAATTTTTGGGATTTTCAAGTTACGGATTGGCAAAACCAAGTAACTAGGCGCTTACTACATGGCACGGTGATCAAGAATATATAAAAATTTTGTTTCTAGGTCGAGTAGTTTGGCCGAGTGATTTTGTGATAAAATAAGCACATGTTCAGAGCGCTATAACTTTGGATCCATAAGGTCTACAGACTTTCACTTTATTGCATTGTCTATAAAAAGATCTCTATAAGAAGATCTTTGAAAAAGCTGATGGTAGGTTTTTCTGATCTTCAGTAGTTTTCCCGCTATTCTCCAATGCAAATCGAGCAAATCCTTAATACCGACGAACACCCTTAAAATATACACAATATAAGCCGACAAGAACCATCAATGCATATGTGACTGTACTTGGAAATTGACCGAACCTTCTCAAGTTGTTTGACAAAATTATACTGCAACACACTTTGAACGCTTTTTGAGGTGCATTTCACATACCTTCAATTAAAAGATTTATGTAACGGGACACGAATTTACATAATCGGTCTTCTTGGGACAAGATAAATGGAACTACAAACAAAGCATTTAAATAAGCCAACACGTACCATAAATGCGTGTGTGACTGTTCTTGGACTTCGGCTGGCGTTTCCAGGTTATCTGACAAAATTGTAATGGAATACGCTGTGAAGACTCTCCTGGGTACATTTCCGCGTACGTTCAATTATAAACTGTATGTAAACAGACACGAATATACATAAGCGGCCTTCTTGGGCAGGTCGGGGAAAAGTGCCTCTCCAATTTTGGAGGTAAAAAAGGTCGTTTTTCTTGAATAACTCAGAAAATATGAACAAAATAGCATTTTTTTTTCTAAATGGCGCATACATTGATATTTTTTCACATTGGTTTACGTGCTTTGAAGAAATTGTTGCCTATCTACTTCAGGAGATAGAAAGCGGTCTGTTGTTTTTTCAAATTGTCATTTCAACACTTTCGAACAAGTTAACTATAAATCCTATAAATGGCAAAATGTGTTAACATATGTAACTATATGTCAATTCATGCGCCATTTAGAGAAAAATGCTATTTTGTTCATATTTTCTGAGTTATTCAAGAAAAACGACCTTTTTTACCTCCAAAATTGGAGAGGCACTTTTCCCCGACATGCTGGGGCAAGGCAAGTGAAAATCTACTTGGACATCAACTTCTCTAGAATACCGGACCTATCAAAATTGAACGTTCGTCAGATGAATTCTAATTCCTCAGCATGTAAACGTTGTCTAGACTGATCTTTTTGGATATTTGAACCCGTTATAGCTATTCATAGCTGCAATTACCAGTTAGATTTGTTGAACTTTTACGATATATGGAACCATAGGTGAACAATCACAATGCACTGATACATCTGTTCATGAACCAATTTCATTTAATTGTAAATGACTATGTAAAATGCATTGTACGTTTGTTTGATTTTAGACTCAATTTAGAGTAGATATATATGGTCTTCAATTTTCATGTAAAATACGTTTATTATATATCTTCTATGTGTACAGTAAACTATTGTATTGAACATTTTAACGTTTTAGATAATAGGCTACTCTGGCCCTAAGTGATACCACCATAACCGACCTTACTGTTTTGGCTTTTCGGGAAAAATATACATAATTGAGTGGAAAACCTGGGATGCAAGAATATAGGCTGATACTTAATATATTTATTTAGGTTATAATCTCTTGTTTATGCATGTTTTGTGAATGTATGACATGCACAGGCATGAAGGTTGTTAAAGGACTGTGTCAAATGAATTAACACCGACCATTACACCCTGCGGGTTCACTGTTGATAAAATATAATTATTTGGTGAACATTGAGGATTTTCACTGCCAAAAATACCCTACTTATTTAAGATAATGCCCTAAAATTTTCTTGAAATAAGATAATTTTACTCCAAATAAGTTAAATTTTAAGAAAATTTTAAGATTTCTTTTCTTGTTTAAGTAAAATATACTTACCCCACTCCAAATTTTACTTAAACAAGAAAAAAACCCTTAAAATTTAAGAATTTTTTTTAAAACAAGATTTTTTAAAGAAAAATTCTTCAATTTTAATATTTTTTTTTCTTGTTTAAGTAAATTTTGGAGTGGGGTAAGTATATTTTACTTAAACAAAAAAAAAATCTTAAAATTTATCTTATTTTGAGTAAAATTATCTTATTTCAAGAAAATTATAGGGCATTATCTTAAATAAGTAAGGTATTTTTTGGCATTGTTGAAGGAATCACTTGTAAAGGTTATAAGTTTATAATTTCTGTAAGTTGATCAGTCCCTGACTGGTGAAAGGAAATCCATGTCGTAAGGCGCTGTGTTAAAGTTGAAATTTTTTGAGATATTTTAGGAACGGTTTGCAGATTTAGCCACAAACTATTCCAGAAATCAAATAAGCTCACGCTAATGAAGTGAAGAAGTTCCACGCGCTACCCGACGTCATAGTAACAAATCAGTGCATCAAATAACTAACGAAATTTGAAATGTTAAAAGATAAGGTGACCTTTATTTTTGACGAGTAACTTTCATTCAACAATTTCAACATTCATTCAACAATATAAAAAAATCGCAAAGTTTTATAAATTGGTATGTTCCCTGGCTCTACTACGTGTACAACTATCAATTGATATTGTATAAATTTAATTTTCCTTATACCAGCTCGACTGTTAACCTGTATGATTGGTGTCCACCTGTTGTAGGGAAGGTGGATTAATCACCCAAACGGTCTTCGTAATTCCTCACAAGCATAGGCATCAAACCAGACAATCAGTATCCAGCCGTCGTTCACAAGAATTTCCGCGTCGCACAAAATCGACTCACTTTCTTGCATTACATAAACATTTTGTGCAGTTTGATCAAACTGTATTTATTATACCCCTGTTGCACGTTCTCTGAATATTAAAAAGTCTAAGTAATTTCTGTGATAAAGGAAGCCAATATGCCTCTGGAGCAAGCGAAATATCCACAGAATTGTGACATTCAGGGCTGGTGGATGCCACGTATACCAGTATACCAATATATTACTGTCATTTTGTCAGTAGATGTTCACTGCAATAGATGCAAATTAAACACATCTCTTGGCAAAGTTCAAGGAAAATGTAATGAAATTTTAAAATTATTTGTGAACCTTGGCAATAGGCAAAAATTGAAAAGCAGGTATCAATTGGCAGTCAAAATATTGAAAACCAAACGGTCTGAAGATATTTGTCTCGAAATTAAATATATACATTTGCAATTAAAATGCATCGCCTGTAAATGTTTGTGAATATAATAATACAGTTCACTGAGAGCCATTTTAGAAGATGGAAACTAGAAATCAAACGAATTAATTATGGATAACAACTTCCCTGTGTATTAGGTGATGACATTCCACTGTTGTAATTAACGTTTGGTTTGAAAACGCTGTTAGTAACTGCAGAGGAACGCCACCAGCTATCAAACAAAGAAGTTGTTATACATAATTAATTCGTTTGCTTATTAAAATAATACAGTATTGCCAATAAAAACAAATGGCTTGTTGTCTAACCTCAACGTAACGTCGCATTGACAATGATGTCGTTTCGCGCCTCTTGCTTCTAAAGAATTGGATCTCGGGACAGCCAGATTGGAAAATTTTACAATCTAGATCAAATATTACCACGCGTACAGTGAGTGAGTGAACGAGTGAATATGATTTAACGTCGCTTTCAATAATATTTCAGACGTTTGGGTCGTAATCTTTTTCACACTCAGAACCCCTCGAGTGAGTCCCTTTCCTTCTTGCCACGAGTCCAGATGGACAAATAGTATGCCATTTATCCCAGGTTTAATTGGCACTGTTCATTGGATGTCGAATTAAATGACCTTATATTGATAATGGGAGCAGTGTCAACTTAATAATGCAACTGGTTTAGTCTGGGTGTAAGATTGATATTGGTTTATTCATCTAATGGAAGGTAGTAATAGTTGATGGAATATCGAGATTCACGTTCCAAGTTTATTGATTTCCTCTAAACGCAATATATTTTCCTCGTACATGTGACCATGAGACCGAACAGCTGTCGAATTCGAGTTAAGCCAATTAATACCACTCGATTTCCAGAATGGAGCTGAATCTCGACTGAATCAGAGAAAGCTTGTAGAACAGGGCTATACGAACAAGTTCCTCGACGCAAAGTTTCTCAAATTTAGCGATACATATCGCACGCTGATAGGAAAATAGGAGCGCATTGCGCAAGATCTTTGCTGTTACGTTTTGTAACTGATGTCTAATTTCACTTAACTTAACCCTAAGGGGCCTTTCTCCGAAACGACATAAAATCCTAGCTTATAACTTTATAGTTTATCAAACTGGGCTTATTTTGAGCCTTTCTGCATGATCCCCGAGTAGAGGAGAGGCTTCTGCGAAGAAAGGGAGGCAAACACTATTTTGTTTCTCATCAGACTATTATTTACTAATTTATCATTAGGGTTTGGCGAAGAAATGACAAATGAAAAAAATCGAAAAATCTGAACGACAAATCGACCAAAAATGGCTTTTTGAAAATGACGTCAATGTGACATCATAACAGCGGCCATTTTGGATTTCTTTTACATTTTCCACCTAGCTTAAGGGACAAGAAAAATATTTAGGGACTGAAGTGACCCCCCTCCCCCTAGGCCCGAACAGGTTCCGGCGCTAGTGGCGGTGACACTATTGTCGAGATAATCAGGTATTTTGACTTTAGATGCGGAACTTCTTGATGGGAGACTACTGGATATTGGATCTGCCGCTTGTGTGGTTAAGAACGCCATACATTGAAAAATGCTGGGCTGAAGGGTATCCGTCCAAAAGGGATTAAGTAAAAACATTGGGATAGAATTTATTTCCAGTAAACTCAATTTTCAAGTAATATAGGTAAAAACTGAACTAAGCTTGCATGCAGGTCTTATAACTCGAATGGTTAGGTAATAGGCTTAATTTACCCACTGCTCATCTCTAAGGAATTATTCAGTTCGTCCTCTTACATATCGCTCCAATTTAGTACATTTTAACAAGAAGAAACATAATAAAAAATAGGCTTTGTCACCGTTGGTATGCATACAATAATAAAATAAAGAATTGGCATCTATAGGAAGACGATTACTTGAATATACAAATGTCATGCTTTACACAAAGGCATGTTTACACTTCCACAGTCAAATCGACGAAGAAGTCGTCTTAGCACAATTGCAACCATCATAGGAAGCTGCTTGATCAGGGAAAAAACTAAGAACTTTATAATATCTTCGACCATGTTTTCCTTCAAATGAAATATATTTCTGGTTCTATAGGTCCAAGGACACCCCCGCACATCGAGTTGCAAATGAAAATTAACATACAAAGTCAATCGATATAGATGATATTATATATCTTCTGATCACCAATACCTTATCCACATCCGTTTTCAGTGAAATGAAGGGAGATATTTCCAGTCAATATAATCTTCTCATTGTCGTTATTGACAAATTTAAAATAATACGAGGGAATGGTTATGGCGTTGCTTACATAGTTATGCGAGTAATATGAATCGATGTTAGATGCTGTGTTTGGAAGAAGTGAATGTAATTATAGTTGTCTAGTACATTTGTCAGTATTTTGTGACATATAGAAAATCATTTCCACGCCACTGACAGTTTGAATGGCAAGCAGGAGATTAATGTTATGCTATAGGTCCACACCAGATATGAATGAATATCGTATGGTTTGTCCAGGAATCGTGGTCAAAATGTTACAAATTTATTAATGTTGTAAAGTGTCAGTTCCAGATAAGGTGAGGAACGCGAAACCAGTCTGCTCATAGTAGAAGTAAACCTTCTCCATCCTGTTTCCATAAATGTTATTGATCTCGATTCCATCTGTTGAAGGTTTGTGTCAAAGTGGGTGAATCAAATTTACCACCATTAATTTGCGACCAGTTATATGTACACGTGGATCTATTCAATGATATATAGGTCTACCCTGAAATTGCATTTCCTTAACGTTCACCACATGGAAGCCGAGATTGCGCTGGTATATATCGAACAGTACCAGGTCTATCTAGAACAGCGGTATGCCAGTCTCGAGTTTGGCAGCGTTTTCTAGAACAAGCACAGACACAGAAGAACACCACACGACATCGTTTACTACATCAACCAAACACGATCGATATTATTCCCTTTGGGTGATTCTCATATTTAAATCAAATTCATCATTTATTTCATATCAGTACGCTGAAGCACCAGTTACAGAGGGACACGAAAACCAGCAGTTTCTCTTGAATTTCGAATCCCTTGAATTCAAGATTTCCAAGAAATGATTCCTTAATACATTGCAAGAAAGTAGCATTCTCTTCCGGCTTGGACGGGCGACAGTGCTATTTTGATGGTTGCTATTTTGGACACTTAATGCCGTTATCCACACAGCCTTCATTTGAAAAGGAAGCTGCAACGCACCAGTGTTCAAAATTTGAACCATGCTGCCAATTGAGCGGGAGTGAAATTTTCGGAGAGCAAACATCAACATGTGTGTAAATTACCTTGCAGTTATTTAGGTGATAATCTCCTTTAAATCTATGTACCTTTTTCCTAATCTCTGCTGTTTTGCGCCCGGCACTGGCTAGTGACGTCAAGTGGGATCGGCTCCAGCTACTGACACATGTTACCTCAATGCAAAGTGTACACATATCAGAATATAATCGAGCAAAACTCTGCCAATATCTATCCGATTGTCTCATGAATGAGGCCTTTCGATTATGAACGCAAATATGTTCATGGACGACGGATGACTACTGAGTGTCTTACTGAATCTCTTACATGCAAAAAGCAATAGAATAATCCTCAAGAATATTAACCATATCTGATATGGGTATTTGTGGCTTATCGTCAACTGCTGTGTATGTGTGTGGGGGGGGGGGGGGGGGGGGATTTGGAGAGAGGGCTGATTCTGCCCCAAAACATTTTCGTTATACCTAAGGCTTATGGCCTTAAACATACCAAGCTGTAAGAAAATCCAAGATGGAAACTCTCGTGAGCAGGCATTATTTAGCTCATTCTTACCGAATTTTTGTCCAAAAGATTTATTTGGACAATTTTTGCACAAAAATGCTCAGGATGTTAGAGAAGTATAATCTTATCGATGAGAATATACTTTACTGCAATTTGAAGCAAAAAACGTCGAAAATGTTGTAAAATGGGAAAAGTAGCAAATTATGATGACGCCTCATGGGCACCATTATGAATTGCCAATGATTCTATGTACTTAAGATTATACCAATGAACTCATATAAAGCTCCTTTCTTAATTAGTTTCCACTGCAAAGCTATGGGAAAAAGTGTACTGGTAGCTCAAGATTCTTTTCACAGAATCCAACTATGCGTTCTGAGTCGTAATACAAGGTGATCAGTCCAACTGGCTGTCCAGTCCACTACGTCATTTAAGTAAAAGTTAGTTTGGCGATTTGCCTCATTGAAAATGGTCTTATAATTTCATTAAAAACGCACCATCTAGGACTCAATGTCTAGCATATTGGGTGTACTCATGATACTTAACACAAAGGATTATGCAAATGAACCTAAGGGCACAGAATCCCTCACAGACTTCCAAATTATTGAACTTTGAAGTCATTTAACTCAAATAATAGAGTTGTAGTGAACAAAATTGTTACTAAGTTCACATTATCTGAATAAAAAGTCTTCCGAAAAATATAACTCGTCTTGAAGAGGTTATTTATTGCAATTTTATTGATCCAAATCTGATAAGATGTCGAAAACGGAAATCACAAAATGACCCCAATATAAAAGCAGAAGAGTCACGTCCTCCATGTCAGTTCGTTTCGCAGCTACGTGGAACGTTCACTGGAATCCGCTAGATAGGGTTAATTTATATACTCTCTTGTAATGAGAGAAGGGGATATGCCCTAATATTTTGAGGGGAACAACCCTTTGGTGAATTATATGAAATACATATTTTCACGTGGTCATTGCATGGATATGCTGGGTAGACACGATTTATATCGTCACCAGATTTCAGAATGTACCTGAATCACACCTGAATATGTGAAAGTGACGAGGTGAAATAGCTATATCTGCTTCAAAGACGCAAGCAATCACTGTGTGCATAATGTGAAAAAGACAAAGGGATTATACTAACTCTTAAGGTTGCAGCATCCCTAGGTATAAAATTTCTCACATCTTATCAGTTTTTGATCAATTAAATTACAGTAAATAAACTTACTAAAACTTGTTATCTATTTTCTGAATCTATTCATTCAGGGAATTAGCATTTAGTGCAAATTTTCTTTTTCTATTGACTACTCTTGAATTATTGAAACTTAAACCGAGTGGTTTGTGAACATTTAACCTTCAAATATCTCTGCTAATAAGTCCTAAATTATTCTTTAAAAATATTTGAACATTCAGATTCCTATACGTCGCAAACAAAATGAAACTGCCTCATTTGAAAAAATCTTTCTGGAAATTATCCTACAGCAGTTCAAAGTTCAACTAAGCGAAAAAAGAAATGCTACCCTACAACTGAAACGATTTCTAACTTTGAAGCGGGGCAAACCTAGACACAACGAGGCACGTTTATATAATAAATTAATAATTATCATAATCATTAATGAGTATATCATCTCAAAAGCTATGATTTTTGGCATAAGGACATATTTTCTGTCACTTTTTCTCATCAACCCATAGAGCGATACGAAGAAAATTGAGTAAGTTCAGGTATGCTCATAAGAACCACTTTAGGTAACTGAACATTCGAAATCGAAAAGTCGGATTATCTAACGAAGCTACCTATCTCAGAAAATGTCAAGCTTCATCATATCTGATGTTTCTCCTGGACTATCATACAGATTTTCTTCAAAATAGAATGAAGGTGGGTATATGTTTTCTATCATGGATGATAAAGTGGTTTATTCAGTCTTGTGTAGTCGTCATTACCTCGTTTGGTGAATGAGAAGAAAATGGGTTAGTGGAGAGGTTTGTCTAGTGATATTTCATGATACTTTCTATTCATTGCATACAAATAAAACAACATATAAAGGTGGTGGAAAAAATGCCGTTGATATTTGATGTTGCCGATTTACAAAGTGCAGTAGGTCTGTGGGCGATCTGATAGGAGTGCATCACACATACAGTCTCTTCACAAGATTCAATTATTGGAAAATGTAAGCTTTTACAGGTATTTCCATTATTGACGCGAAAATTCTTCCGTGGACGACGGCTGAATACGGAAAGTCGAACCTGGTGTTTATACTCAAAACGCCCACAAACAGATGCATGATCGAATTATGGTAATATAATTTATATGTGTATAGAGAAGACACTTATATGCAATATATAAATCACAGTTACTGTATCCCATCATGGTGTTAATGGTTGCTGGGAGATTATGTGGATTATTAGATTCCATGACGTACGCATGCATACCATTAGGGATTTGCTGGAAATTAAGGAGATAAGAATTAACACCAGGAAGGATTGCAATTGATAACATCGGATAATGCATCCACCAAAGTGAAACTTATTATGAGCCACACGGTACTGCATACATTAGCTCATGAGCGTTACTATAACACTGATTGATATTATATTATCAATCTACATATTGAAGTGATTTATCCGTTCACTTCATTTAGTAAACATGATAGAACATAGCCGTAGCCGTGAAAAGTGGATGCCTGCACGACATATGTTCAATCTATTTCGGTCGTTCGAATTAATAGGCACAAACAAAGCGAGGCCAATATACTTTCAATCGTTTCGTCATGACACTCCTGCTGTACAATGGTTGAACACTTTTCTCGTAGAAGAATTATGTGAAACGCTGAAGCATTTACATAAACGCTATAGATATGCATTGCAATTCCATTGTTGTGTGTGGTGGTGTTCATGGAATGTAATGCCGATGACCGTACAGCATCATTGCGTCACTTATTGGTGCAGCTGGCTGAGGAGAATCTGTCTGTTCAGTAAATGTTAGCCCCATTGTTTGAATTAAGAACCCATTAGTATTAAATTTTGCAATCCGGACATTGAGTTATTCAACCACACCCAATGTCTGATCGCGATAGCGGATTCCAACGGTAACCGCCACACACAATCTAAATGCTCTGATGTAACGACCTAAACGGAAGTTTATGCTAAAGTTTGTTTTCAAAGCTCGGTGCATTTCGAGTGAAACTAAAGGGACGTAACCAGAAAGAAATGACAAATAAAAGTTGAATATAAAATCTCACTTAAATATTTACCTTTAGTGTCCAAATAATATCTACAAAATCTCTACAATATTTAATGAAAGTATCCCTGTTGGAAAAAATACTGGGTAACCCGAACGAACTGACTAATTCATAAACTAAGTATTGCTCGAAAGGGAAACCAACCAGAATCTCTCATTTGTAAGTGAATCTGAGGAAAACATAGGCTTTCCCAAGCTTGTAATATATATGTAGATATTCCATTAATATGTTATATATGTAATTTCTATGTTGCTTTTAATGAGAATTAATGAAAGCCCTATTGATTATGTTTATGTTTTTTTAGATTGACGAAGATCGTTAAAATGGTGAGGAAAGATCAGTAAATCATTTCACTGATTATCGGTTTTTGTAATAACAACAAAATGTCAGAAGTAATAGCTCTATGTAGGCTTGACAAACAATCATTATATCACCCAACATGAATTACAATGCCCCGCAACAAGCAGAAAGCATCTGCTTGCTTAGTAGGATAAGTGAATAGTTTTAAAAATACCTTTGTGAGTTGCATTTCAAGTATTCCGTGAATTCCGAGATCCACCATGTGCATAAGGACAACCTATATTTTTCTCCACTTGAAATTCCATTGTTTGTCACCGTAAATGATCAAAAGGACGTATTATTGAGCTAAAGACAAAGAGGATACACACACTCTTAAGGTTTCGGGATCGGGGATGTAAGATTTTTTACATGTTATCTCGTCCGAAAAACATTATAAGAATATTATTTATATGCTGATATTAGACATATTGATAAATGGGGCCGAGTGTATTACCCCGGATTGACATTAATTAAATGACGTCGAGACATTCTGTTTTCTTGTTGGATAATCTATACTTATATTCAAGAGAAATGTTATATAAGATGAAATGTTATCGTAACTCTATTCATAGTAGCTCATGTAATATTATGTGTAATCATATCTGTATTTTTTTATGTATTAGATACGGTGCGATGTACTACTACTGCTGAGTAATAACCATTCTCACATTGCGATGTGTTGTAACAACTCGGCTGGGGGATTCCTCCGTTTTGTAGCATGCAACTAATCGCATGAAATAGGATCTGTTCTATTCCATATGACTTGTAGCATGCGACTAAACTCGTGCGACTCTTTTCACGATGTAACTGAGTTGTATGCTACAAGCTGTTACTACAAATTGCACCGTGAGAATGGACTTTTCTTAGGAGACCAATCTGAAGAAGAGACTGCGCTACGGTGGCTTAGTGGTAGAGCGCTCGGCTCGCAATCGACAGGTCCCAGGATCGAGTTATACCAAAGACTAAATAAGAATGGAACTTCGCTTGGTGCCTAGCAGTAAGAGGATAGATCAAGGTCTGGTTTGCCCATTTTCAAAATAATGTGACTGGGCCGTGCTGATATGACTGAAGAATGTTCAAAGCGACATTAAAATCCTATCCACTCAATCACCCCAATCTGAAAACCATGGCAAATAATTTAGCGGAAAAAAGGATAAAAAACTACCGAGGAACGACATTCATCACTTTATGACCGGTAGTTTCTCTAATCAAGTTAAATGACTCAAAACTGAATTAAATCTTATTTTATTTCAATCTTATTTGTTTAAATGTTTGAAGAGCGTCAATTATTTGATCAAATTACTCACCACGTGTTAGATAAACAAGCATGGATCACCTGCAGAGTTCCCAGACGTCTTGTTTGACAGATCATTTCAAAAGCTTAATTTGTTGGCATAATGAAATTTTTTGTCACTTTTTTCTCACCAACCTATAGAGCGATTGAAGCCTATTAAGGATCCTGAAACCTTAGCGTTGGCACCAGCGCGGTTACTGAAACATTCGGGACCGGCTACAAACTGATTCTATGCGAAATGGATCAGTTCCTAAAGGTAATACGAATTCGGTCATGACCCGTGCGTATACTTGCCAAAAGCACACAAAAAGTACAATCGAATCTATACTGAGTTCCAATAAAAAATGGTGTCGAATTCCTTCTGAAAACTCCCATTGCGACTTATTCAATTATTCGCCTGACTGGGAACTAGAACATATTATTGAATTATAGCTCAGATACAGGAATCTTAACTCATTTCCCGGTTAAGATGATGGGACGGGTTAATATGTTGAGACAAATTTTGCGAAACTGCAAAATTCCTGCAAGTTCAACTCACAGCTCCGTCTGTATGGCGCCTTCTCTATCTGACATCAATCATCCTCGATTTTATACAGATACTTAATAAATGTATAAGAATGATTCAGTCAGCTTGTGATAAAGAATCTGGGAAGTCCAGATAATTCTTCGACCTATGAATCTTGGTTTTCCAAATTTATGACAATGAACTTGGACTAAGAAAATGGGTTGTGCTCAGGTATTAGGATAATGACTATTATTGGTAACACACCTGAACATTCGACATTGATCTTTCGGATTGCCTAATGACTAAAGAAAAGATCAAGTTTCATCATATCTGATGTTTCATCTGGACTATCCTACATATTTTCTTTCAATGACAGTAAGGGTCGGTATATTTCTTCTATATCGTCGTTGGTAAAGGGTTTATCCAGTCTTATGTAGTCGACAGTACATAGTTTGGAGAATGATATGAAAATGGCTCAGTGGAAAGACTTGTCTAATGGTATTTTATGATATTTTCATAAGAATAAACATAATTAGAGCAAAGCATTGTGCAATTTATATTCATTGCACCCTAATAAAACGCATATGCGGTGGAAAATATGCCGTTGATAATAAAGTGGTGTTGCCGATTTAAAAGGAGCAGTAGGTCCGCTCACGATTTGCTAGGAGTGCATCACACAAACAGTTTCTCCACAACATTCAATTATTAGAATCAGTAAGCTTTGATAGATCTTTCCATTATTGACGCGAAAATTCTTCAGTGGACGACGACTGAATAGAGAATGTCGAACCTGATGTCTATAGTCCAAACGCACACAAACAGATGTTTGATCGGATTATGGTAATATAATTTACATGTGTATACAGAAAACACTTTTATGCAATATATAAATCACAATTATTCTCTCCCGTCACGATGCAAGCGGCCACTGGCAGAAATTCAGATTATCTGAATTATTAGATTTCATGATGTACTGGACGCATTTGTACGATTAGGGAATATGAATGAACACCAGGAAAGAATGATAGCATCAAATCATGCATTCACCAAAGTATAGCATACATTAGCTAATGAGTGTTACTATAGGACCGATTGACATTATATTATCAGTCTACATTATTAACTGATTGATCATCTCGCTTCATTTAGTAAACACAATAGTACAAAGCCGTAGCCGGGACATGTGAATGTCGGCACGATATGTTCAATCTATTTCTGTCGTTCGAATTAATAGGAAAATCCAAGCGCGGCTAAAAACCATCCGTTTCACCATATATCATTCCCACCATACACTGGTCGAGCACATTCGTCGTTGAAGAATTATGTGGAAAGTTTCAGCAGTTACATTGCTGCATACAATAGCCTGAGTCGTAAACGCTATAGGTATACTTTGTAATTGTTTCCTCGAACTAGCCATTGCTGTATATGTGGCGTACACGGAATGTAATGCCGATGACCGGAAATCATCATTGCGTGAATGTGTCTGTCCGGTAAATGTTAGCGCGATCGTTTGAATTAAGAATTCATTAGTTTTAATGTTTGCAATCCCGGCATTTAGCTATTCTACCTTACTCAATGTCCATCTTTATCGTGATCGCGGCTTTCAACGGTAACCTCCAAACATAATCGATGCTCTAACTGAACTTGGATGCTCTGATGTAACGGTCTAAACGAAAGTTTATGCTGCAGTTTACGTTTCCACATCTCTTTGCGTTTCCAGTGATGTTAAGGGGACGTAATCAGAAGGAAATGACAAAAGTTGAATATAAAATTTCACTTAAATATTTATCTTTAGTGTCAATATAATATCGTCAAAATATCTACAATGTTTGATAAAAGTATCCCTATTGGAGAAATGACTGGGTAGCTCGGACGAACTGACTAATGCATAAGCTAATGATGGCTAGAAAGGGAAACCAACCAGAAGTTTATCATTTGGTGCTGAATCTGAAAAAAACCCATAGGCTTCTCCAACCTTGTACTATAGGTATTCTTTTAATTTGTTCTTCATTTAATTTCTATAATGTTGTAATGAAAATTAATGAAATCCTTATCAAATACGTTTTTGTGTTTTTTTAGATTGACGAAAGTCGTTAAAGTGGCGAGGAATGATCAGTAAATCATTTCACTGATTATCGGTTTTTGTAATAACAACGGAATGTCAGTAGCTTGACAAATAATCATTGTTTCACCGGACATAAATTACAATGCCACGCAACAAGCAAAATGCATTTTTAGGAGGCCAATCTGAAGAAGAGACTGCATTATGGTGGCTTAGTGGCAGAACGCTCCACTCGCAATCGACAGGTCCCAGGAACGAGTTATACCAAAGACAAAATTGAATTTCGCTTGGCGTTTAGCAGTAAGAGGATAGATCAAGGTCTGGTTTGCCCATTTTCAAAAAAATGTGACTGAGTCGTGCTGATATGACTGAAAAATGTTCAAAGCGACATTAAAGTCCTACTCACTCAGTCACCCTAATCTGAAAAACATGGCAAACAGTTTAGCGGGAAAACGATCAAAAACTACCGAGGAGTGATTTTTGTCACTTTAAGACCGGTAGTTTCAATAATCAAGTTAAATGACTTAAATCTTATTTAAATCTTATTTTATTTCAGTATCATTTGATTAAACGTTTGAAGAACGCCGATTACTTGATCAAATTACTCACCACGTGTTAGATAAACAAGCATGAATCACCTGCAGTGTTCGAAGAATCCAGTCTCAAGTGAGTATATCCAGATGTCTTGTTTGACAGATCATTTCAAAAGCTTAATTTGTTGGACATAATGACGCTTTTTGTCACTTTCTTTCTCATCATCCTAAAGAGAGACTGGAGCCTATTATGGATCCTGGTACCTTAGCGTTGTCACCAGCGCGGTCACTGAAATAATGGATTCGGATACAAACTGATTCCATGCGAACTGGATCAGTTCGTACAGGTAATACGAATTCGGTCATGGCCCGTGCGTACTGGCCAAAGCCATGAATTAATCGATGCTCACACAAAAATAAAATCGAATCTACTGAGTTCCAACAAAAAATAGTGTCGAATTCCTTCTGATAGCTCCCACTGCGCCTTATTAATATTATTTGCCTGACTGGGAACTAGAACATATTATTGAATTATAGCTCAGATACAGGAATCTTAACTCATTTCCCGGTTAAGATGATGGGACGGGTTAATATATTCAGACAAATTTTGCGAAACTGCAAAATTCCTGCAAGTTCAGCTCACAGCTCCGTCTGTATGGCGCCTTCTCTATCTGACATCAATCATACTCGATTTTATACAGATACTTACTAAATGTATAAGAATCATTCAGTCAGCTTGTGATAAAGAATCTGGGGAATCCAGATAATTCTTCAACCTCTGAATCTTGGTTTTCCAAATTTATAACAATGTACTTGGACTAAGAAAATGGATTGTGCTCAGGTATTAGGATAAGAGCTATTATTGGTAACACACCTGAACATTCGACATTGATCTTTCGGATTACCCGATGACTAAAGAAAAGATCAAGTTTCATCATATCTGATGTTTCATCTGGACTATCCTACATATTTTCTTTCAATGACAGTAAAGGTCGGTATATTTCTTCTATATCGTCGTTGGTAAAGGGTTTATCCAGTCTTATGTAGTCGACAGTACATCGTTTGGAGAACGATATGAAAATTGCTCAGTGGAAAGACTTGTCTAATGATATTTTATAATAGTTTCATTAGAATAAACATAATTAGAGCAAAGCATTGTGCAATTTATATTTATTGCACGCTAATATACGCATATGCGGTGGAAAATATGCCGTTGGTAAGTGGTGTTGCCGATTTACAAGGAGCAGTAGGTCCGCTCACGATTTTCACGAGTGCATCACACAAACAGTCACAAAACATTGTTGCAGAAACTTATAAAACAGGGCTATTCCACCAAGCGCCTCCACTCAAAGTTTCTCAAATTTGGCGATACATATCGCATGCTGATAGCAAAATACGAACGTAGCGTGCAAGATCTATGGCGCTACGTTTCGTAACTTGTGTCTAATTCCGCTGAACCCGGGGCTAGGGGCCGTATGAGCCCATGTACTTCAAGATCCTCATGGTACTCGTATGAACAGTCACAATCAAAGCGTGACTGAGGTACATCATTTTTAGATGACGACTCTATAACGAATATTATGGATTAAGAATACTGATCAGCGATACGGATTTGATATTTTGGAACATCATGATGTCTTGCCGGCATCATTGAAAACTGTTGACCGCTTCTCTCTTGCAGGAAACAAGCCTATGTTTATGTATACTTTTGTCTTTTTGAATTTGGTGCTAATACTGTTATATGGAAATGGAATAGGTCTTTGGATTATGGACGCGGATATTCTCTAATGGACGACGGCTGGATTATGAATGACGGACTAGACGCTTGTAATCTCCACAACATTCAATTATTAGGAACAGTAAGCTTTGATAGATCTTTCCATTATTGACGCGAAAATTCTTCCGTGGACGACGACTGAATAGAGAATGTCGAACCTGATGTCTATACTCAAAACGCACACAAACAGATGTTTGATCGAGTTATGGAAATATAATTTACATGTGTATACAGAAAACACTTATATGCAATATATAAATCACAGTTATACACGATGCAGATGGCCGCTGAGAAAAATTCAGATTATCTGGATTATTATATTCCATGATGTACCTTACGCATTTATACCATTAGGGAATATGAATGAACACCAGAAAGGAATGATAGCATGCATTCACAAAAGTGAAACTTATTAAGAGTCATACGGTATTGCATACATTATGAGTGTTACTATAAGACAGATTGACATTATATTATCAGTCTATACATATTGAATTGATTTATCACTTCGCTTCGTTTAGTACACATAGTAGTACATAGCCATAGCCGTTCGAATAATATAGGCACAATCCAAGTGTGGCCAATATTCTTCCAACTGTTTCATCATTTACAATTCCTACCGTACACTGGACTAGCACTTTCCTCGGTGAAGAATTATGTGAAACGTTACAGCAGTGAAATAAATGCTAAAGATATACATTGTACTTGCGTCACTTGTAGATGCAGCTGGCTGAGGTGAATATGTCTGTTCGGCAAATGTTAGCACCATCGTTTGAATCAAGAATCCATTAGTTTTAATGTTTGCAATTCGGGCATAGATTTATTCAATTACACCCTATGTTCTACTTGATCATGATCGCGATTTTCAACGGTAACCTCCACACACAATGGATGCTCTAACTGAACTTAGATGCTTTGATGTAACGATCTAAACGGAAGTTTATGCTGCCAAAGCTCTGTGCATTTCCAGTGACACTCTGGAGGCGTAACCAGAAAGAAATGACAACAGTTGAATATAACATTTTACTTAAATATTTATCCTATTCATTTATATTTACATTTATAGTGCCAAAATAATATCGCCAAAATCTCGTAAACGTATCCCTACCGGAGAAATGACTTGGTAGCTCAGACCGAACTGACTAATGCATAAACTTACTATTGCTAGAAAGAGAAACCAATCAGAATCTATCGTTTTGGTTGGAATCTGAAGAAAACATAGGCTTTCCCAAGATTGTACTATATATGTATGTATATATTTCCTTCAAAATGTACTATGTAATTTCTATGTTTCTGTAATGAGAATTAATGAAAGCCCTATTAAATTTGTTTATTTTTGTTTCTAAATTGACCAAAATCGTTAAAGTGGCGAGGAAAGAGGAGTAAATCAATTCACTGATTATCGGTTTTGGTAAGAACAACAAAATGTCAGAAGCAAAAGCTTGATGTATGTTTGACAAATAATCCGTGTTTTACCGGATATCATTTACAATGACGCACAACAACCAGAATGCATCTTCTCATTTAATAAGATAAATGACAAGTCACAGAAATGCATTTGCGAGTTGCGTTCGAAGTATTCTGTTATTTCCAAGATCCACAATGTCCATACCGACAACTAATAGGTTTCTCTTCTTGAAATTCCATTGTTTGTCACCGCAAGTGATCAAAAGGACATATTATTGAGCTAAAATAATTATAGTGCTACATACAGTCTCTCATCAACTGTCAGATATAGACAACAAGTACATGCACATGTAGTAAAGGAAGTATGCGATGATTGTAATAGATGCGCATTAACCGGCACACATTTTAATCGTGATTGTATCCCTTTAAAAGGAAAAGAATTATTTTCAATTGTTGCCAATCACCATGGCCTCCTCTTTGTGCCATTAGCAGGGCTATTACATCATGAAAGCTGTTCGTATTCCACGTAATCAATCCGGTGTTAGGTACCACGTAGTCAATTTGTGCAAGATTTTCACATAAACATCTGCAATGAAAACGTAGATGGGATTCTGTACAGAAAAACTATACTATTCGGGATTAATTCTCGGTCATTGGAATGTCCATCAACCGTCAGGTAATGACAATAGACGATTACTAAATAGCTAGACCGATTAAAATTCACGACTCCACACTGTTTGTATCATTGGGTCGAAACGAGCTTTTAGCCCACAAATTGTTGGGTATCGACGTGAATTGATAAATGGCAAATATCAAACAACGATATGCGTCTTCAGGATATATGATACCATCCACAATCCATAAAGTTTGTAAAGATATATCGTATTTTGGATTGCATCGTCCAGTGAACATAATCGATCCATACCCATTCTAGAAGTATAACAAATCTACAGCCACCAAAATATTCAATCACTCTAATGCAGACAGGGATTTTGCGTAGAACTTATACACGTGTGAAGGCTATAGTTTTGAATGTGAATCGCCGAACTTGATATAGTGAGTGAGGAAGACCTAAAACACTCCTGATGAAGGAACCTGAATATAGATATTCGAGAAGAATAAACATGAAGGTAGACTGGAAGATAGTCCTGACTGCACTGGAACACTACGTTATTGAGTGGTCAAAGCGAGAAAAAGTTGAACCTACAATACTTGCTGATTGACTGGATCTCGGGTTCAGCAAGAGTAAGGTCATTGAAAAAATCCACCATACTGACAGAATTACTCTTCACCAAGCAAAACGAGTACTGAGAAACCTCAATTAAAAAGTTCTAGTAAAGCTGCAGAGAAAATTCGTCATAGTCCCAACAAACAACCAAAAAATAATGTAACATTCTTATGTAAATATTACTATTACCAGTTGCTGGTTAAGGAATTGAGTATAAGCCATCATGGAATGTCTGCTTATTCCCAAACTGCAGTTACTTTGGAAAATATATTTACCAACCACAAAAAGTTTCTCAAGGAAAAAGGTAGTTGTCTGCCAACCACTCATAACGATATACCAAAAGTGTACTGAACTCCCAAAATGCATTATACACCATACAAAGCTGCATTCACAGCTGGTTCAGGAAGCTTTACTCAACCCTGTTGACGAGGGCCCGCCAGGAGGTAAAGATATTTTGGGAAGATATTGCGCCACTATTTCTATAAACTCTGGAGTTGAATGTATGTGGATATAGGAAAACTCAAAATGTCGTGCGGAAGAACTTGATGCGAAATGACACATATCGTAAAGACATGTATCCACATGGGATTTCACGACTCTGTTTTACAATCCCTCATCAGGATATTATAGCATTGACCGTCTTAATTCATTAATAGTATAGGTGATCAAGAAACCGAATCGCCGATATACTAATGTCAGAAACTATAAGGCAAGGGATACCATTGATGGGATGATTCCTTGTTGATAGAGTTTCTTGAATTTCTCATTAATAATATCTATGTGAAATTTAGCAATACAAGCGTCTAGTCCGTCATTCATAATTCAGCCGTCGTCCATTAAAGAATATCCGCGTCCATAATCCAACACAGTATATCAAAAGCATATAGGTATTCAAGTGGGTACTAATTGCACACTCCTATTGGCTGACCTATATACGTAGAATGTGACGATTTTATTGAACGTCACAAAACATTATTGCAGGAACTTATAAAACAGGGCTATTACCACCAGGGCTATTGTCACAGCGAAACAGCTCACCAATTACCAGTATACGAGTTGTCAGAGCATTTCCATCATAGCTCTCTAGATTTGTATCTAATACCGCTTATGCCGGTGCTAGGGGCCGTGTGGTCATATCATCCAAGTTGCCACATGAACAGGTACAATAAAGCGTACCTGAGATACAACACATATCACGAATCGTTAGATTCTTGGTATGTGCTTTAGAATAGGTTTACCAGAAGACTATTCTGTGAAGTCATGTGACGCAGTCAGTATGTCGGCACCTCTTCCCACTTCCCTTATATGTGTTGTAATTCACTCAAAGTTTATCAAATATAGCTATATATATTGCATGCTGATAGTAGAATAGGAGCGCAGTGTGCAAGATTATGGCGTTGCGTTTCGTAACTTGTGTCTAATTCTGCTTAGGGGCCGTATGAACTCATGTACTTCAAGATCTTCATGCTGTTCATATGAAGAGGCACAATCAAAGCGTGACTGAGATTCGTCATTCTCTGACTTTACAACGTAACTTATTTGGATTGGGAATATTGATCAGCTATACGGAATTGATATTTTGGAAAATCATGATGTTTTTCCGGCATCATTGAAAACTGTTTCCCGCTTCCATCTGGGAGGAAATTACCATATGTTTTAATAGACTTTTCTAAGTTTTAATTTTTCTTTTAATTTGGCGCTAATGCAGTTATATGAGTTAGGTCTTTGAACTATGATACTGAAATTCTGGTTGATTATCGAATAACGGACTAGACGCGTTTATTCTACACAGTATCATGTTGAATATATTACGTTGAATTTTTATCCAAGAATATTGGACCGACAGATGATGTGAGTAGATAACATCACCCCAATATTTTTGGGTTGCAGTAGATCCGATATCCTTGGTTCGAAATAAATACTTGGGTAAAAGTAATCTCTAGCAATGGTTTGCCAATTAGGTCATATAGGTGATATGGATCTTGTAACTGATTTATAATGTGAGATATTTTCGATACCCAGTGATCAGATTACAGACATTTATGCTAGAAGAAAGTCTCACATTGTCAGAGTTGGTAATCTCATAAACAATATTGGTGTATCTGACAGTAGAAGGCATACAATCTGGTGAGACCCATGTTCCTATATTAGTTACATAAATCGATTTCTTCGTTTATCTCATTATCATGCAACCTTGGTCCACAACATATTGATTTCACTACATTCCTTCATTTATTATATTAATGGAAAATATAAACGAATGCCAGAAGTGATGGCAAAGATATAGTTTCACCTGACACCAATCACAATGCTGCAAAACGCGCATGGAAATACCTGCACGCACAACTAAAAAAAACCCCGTGACGAATCCCCTTAAGTGTAGAGTGCAAAGTATTCCGGCTTGATGCCAACTGTATGGATTCGGTTCATGATGTCCATATTGACTGACGACATCAAATCTTTCTTTTTGTTCCCTGGCGTTGGAACTGTCGCCGTAGGTAAACAAAAGGACGAAGTATTTAGCAAACACAATAAACGAATAAAATGATATAGTCTCTCAATCAACTGCCAGATATCGACAGCAAATAGTAATGTAAATAGACGATGCTTGTGTCAACATGCATATCCACATTAACTGACAGCATTTTGTAATATTAGGCAAAGTATGCAAATATTCGGGACAAATATGTGTCAAATTACACTGCCCTTATACCTAACGTTTTATTTCCTCCATAGGTGAAGGCCATTTATAATTGATTTTAATGGACGACTACTCATTCTCCACTAATACCTGAAAAACCGGCAAACTGTGTATTTTTTGAATATATAGATTTATCCCATAGTCCACAAAACCACCGGTTAGAGCTCTATCTTTGCTACTGGACTTTCAGTTTCAGACTTTCATACATTCAAAATAAATACCCGTCATCTTAGTGGGCAGTTTTAATCGAGTTATAAGGGTTATTCGGCGTGTCACTGATACGTCACACAAGCTGAGAGTGAGATGGATTTTCATGGTTTATGGGGACATTTCGCCTTCTTCCTGCCACCTGGATTGTGGAGACCTACCGTTACATGGAGACCTCTCTTTTGGCCCATAAATCACTATCGATCTCTGACGCTCATACTGTCTGTTACATGAATTAATGATCACGTCGTTGATGATTTTAATGAACGTCACAAAAGAGTATTGCAAAAACTTATAAAACAGGGCTATACCACCAAGCGCTTTCACTCAAAGTTGATCAAATATAGCTATATATATCGCATGCTGATAGCAGAATACGAGAGCAGTGTGCAAGATCTATGGTGTTGCGTTTCTCTAGATAATGACTTTACAATATTTGGATTGGGAATACTGATGAGTTATACGGATTTGATATTTTGGAAAATCATGATGTTTTGCCGGCATCATTGAAAACTGTTGCCCACTTCTCTCTGGGATGAAATTAGCCTATGTTTAAACTTTTATAAGTTTCTAGTTTTTCTTTTGAATTTGACGCTAATGCTGTTATATGAATTAGGTCTTTGGGTTATGGACACTGAAATTCTTTAATGGGCGAAGGTTGATTACTGAATAACGGACTGGACTCTTTTATTCTACAAACAGTATCATGATGAATATATTACGTTGAATTTCCACCAAGAATATTGGACCGACGGATAATATGAGTATATAACATCGACCCAATATTCTTGGGTCGCAGTAGATCCTATATCCTTGGTTCGAAATAAATACGGTATATTCTTGGGTAAAAATAATCTCTAGCAATGGTTTTCAGCTGACAAGTAGTAATATACATGTGCTAATTATGTCATACAGGTGATATGGATCTTGTAGCTGATTTATAATGTCAGATATTTTCGACACCCAGGGATCAGATTACAGACATTTATGCTAGAAGAAAGTCTCACATTGTCAGAGTTGGTAATCTCTTAAACAATATTGGTGTATCTGACAGTAGAAGGCATACACTCTGGTGAGACCCATGTTCCTATATTAGTTACATAAATCGATTTCTTCGTTTATCTCATTATCATGCAACCTAGGTCCACAACATATCGATTTCACTACATTCTTTCATTTATAATATTAATGAAAAATATAAACGAAATGCTAGAAGTGATGGCTTGCTGTATATATGGCAAAGATATAGTTTCACCTGACACCAATCACAATGTTGCAGAACACGCAAGGAAATATCTGCACGCATGTGAAGATAACTAAAACAAAACAACAAAAACCCGTAGCGAATCCCCTTAGTGTAGAGTGCAAAGTATTCTGGCTTGATGCCAATGGTATGGATTCGATGGTTCATAATGTCCATATTGACTGACGACATCAAATCTTTCTTTTTGTTCGCTGGTGTTGGAACTGCCGCCGTAGGTAAACAAAAGGACGAAGTATTCAGCAAACACAATAAAGGAGTCAAATGACATAGTCTCTCAATCAACTGTCAGATATCGACAGCAAATAGTTATGTAAATAGACGATGCTTGTGTCAACACATACACATTAACCAACAGCATTTTGTAATATTAAGCAAAGTATGCAAATATTCGGAACAAATATGTGTCAAATTACACTGCCCTTATACCCAACATTTTATTTCCTCCATAGGATAAGACCATTAATGATTGATTTTAATGGACGACAATCTACCCATTATCTACTAATAACTGAAAAAACATTATATAAATTTATCCCAAAGTCGACAAAACCATCAGTTACAGCTATATCTTTCAAACTGGACTTTCAGTTTCAGACTTTCAAACTGCCAAAATAAATACCAATTTGGAACTTAGATGGCAGTCTTAACCCTATCTGGCCTGGGATTTTTGGGATCTGTCCAGGCCTAAAAAGGGGGGGGGCCAAATGCCCTCCCCCCCCCCTGATTATTTGTCTTAACCCTTGAAACTTACCACACTTTACACTTGGGTCAGTCTCTACCAGAAAATGTAAAAATCCAAGATGGTCGCTTTGATGACGTCACAGTGACGTCATTTTCAAAAACGGCATTTTTTGGTCGATTTTTCGGTTGGATTTTCCGAATTTTTTACTGCATAATAAATTAGTAAATATTAATGTGATGTGAAATAAAATACTTTTTGCCCACTTTTCATCGCGGAAAAGCAGAAATTTTGAAGAAATAAGACAAAAACATCACTTTTCTGGTACCCCACGTGGACGCCATCTTGAATTTACCCATAACCCTCTGCTCGGCGGTTATGCCAATAGGCTCAAAATCACCCCAATATGATAAGCTATAAAGTCAAGGAGATTCAGCTCTCCATTTTTTGTCGCTCCGGAGATAGCGCAGAAAGTTTGGTGGGGGGGGGGGGGGCCCATTTCGGGCCCCCCAGGTCAGGTAGGGTTAATAGAGTTATACGGGTTATTCGGCGTGTCACTGATACGCCACACATGCTATTGAATGGGAATAAGGTTATATGTACACAAGCTGGTGTATAAGAGTAAGGGATGTATGGACACAAACGTCGGAATCCATTTAGGTATGGTATTTGAAGTACTACTTGACAAAAGGGCTTATCCAAATAAAATCATATTTTGACCTTGTAGTTCTTTTTCCATATAAATCAGTTTCATGTTAATGAGTGGATTTTAGGAATAACATGGATTTTAATGATAGTTTAGGGTTCATGCAAAAAGTGTTAATAAAAAATTAACATTCAATTTCTTTGTTTAAATTATTATCGCTTTGATTAGTAATTGGAATTAGCTACAAGAAAATGGGTCGTTCACCATGCCGATTTCTGACAATAGAGATGTGCCAATATCGCATGATAAAGATAGGAAAATATCTCAAATCCAGAGTGTAGATAGGCTGAAAATGTAGTATAAATTTGAGATTTTCCGTTAGATAGCTGACATTTTATCTGTTGAGGAAGATTTTGATGGATATACATAGTTCATTGTTCATTCTCAAATGATATGACTGCTCCTTTGTCTATAAATGTCGGGTTGTGGGAAACATCGGTTGAATTTCCCATAAACACTAACAATACACAACCTGTCATGTGAAGGGGTACAAATTGCCTTGTATGCACCCAAAAGGGTGGTTCACATTGGTGAAGTTTTATATTATATCAATATTGTGATCAGAGATCCACCATATGATAGAGAATTTCAAGAACTGGTTACCCGACGCATGATATTATATCATGTATATCAAGTATATTATATGCATTTATTAGCGTTATTAGCGAGGATATTTGAAGCTAGTTCTTACAAAACTATTTTGACTTCAAATAATTCAGTTTTAGTAAAGACCAGAAATAAAGCGTCAACAAAATTTATAAACTTCTGATCAAATAGCTTTCAGCGAATATCTGAATCGTATTGGTGAGTTTATTTATTGCAATTTAATTGAACAACACCTGATAAGGTGTCGCAAAGCTTATCTTTAGGGATCCTGCAAATCTAAGCCAATTGTAGAAGCCGTGTAGTCATATTGTTCAAGATGTCCGCGTGAACGTCTGCAAAATTAAAATTGGCTGATACACAAAAGGACTATATTATCCGGTACCCTCCTGATCCTTGAGATTTGAATACAATACAGCCAGTCTGTGGAGCCATTAACTTCGTGTCAGTTATGATTTTAAATATTATGTTCAAGGTAAAATTGCATATAATGGCTTATCTCCATCGAACCTCCTTGACGCCCATCTATTTTAACAGCAGATGAGTTATTTCTTTGAGCTGATCTGTCATCCACCGTATTCTCTGGTCTGAATATGATGTGCAGAAGGAAGCTGTCGTCTAGAGTCTCATATGGTTGCTTTTTAGTCGTCGCCAATTTTCCTCACCTCTCATATCTCTCCAATTTATCTAAATTTCCTTTTGCGCTTTGGGAATGACGTAAACGTTTGAAGTGTATGGGGAAAACAGGAACCCTTTTCCACCAATTATCTGTATCTTTAGCACTTAATGGTGTGCTGCATGCATGGAAAAGGATAAGTGTTTCACCTGCCACAAAGGAGACAGAACACACAAAGTAAAAATTACAGCATATTGCAATAGATAATGATAACATCATGCAAACGTGTGGGGGAATTGAATTCAATATGTTCCGGCTCGCTGCTCTATTGAAATTCATTTTTAAAGATATGCCATACCGAACGCAGGTCAGATTTTCTTATCTGTTCATGTTATTTGGCAGTGTTGTCGTCGGACAAATTATTTCGAGAAATATTGATATTAATACCTATTTAGAGCGCATATATACCTCATTGTACGTCTCCCATTAACAGGATCATCGCTCATAGACATGAAATTCCATGTTAACCCGACGGTAAAAAATGTGACCCTAGTACGGATTTGTTTTGTCGGCATCATTGAAAACTGTTAAACGCTTCTCTCCCGCAGGAAACTAGCCTATGTTTATGCATACTATGATTATCTTTTTGAATTTGGTGTTATGGAATATGGAAGAGGTCTTTGGATTATGGACGCGGATATTCTTTAATAGACGACGGTTGAATTATGAATGACGGACTAGACGCTTGCAATTGGTCACAACTCACCAAAAATAAGAGTAGGTTTACCAGACGTAGGTTTACCAATGAACAACTACCATTTTTTCCTGGTCATTCAATCTCGGCCATGAATTTTGGTACGCCTTTCCTCTAATTGTAGATCCAATACAGTATTGAAGATTCTTTCCAGTTTAAGTCGCGTGTTCTAGTAGTTGAGAAATTGCAATAACCACGTGGTTGTGAACAGTCTATCAAGGATAACATTGAGCTCACAACTCTCAGATCCACCTGTCAGTTAACCAGGGTGTAATTAACAGGTCTCGGATCTCGTTCTGAGAACAGGTACTATGCCAGGCTGGTAGCATTGCTGGTAACATCACGATGTACTGGTACGTGAAATGGCTCGTCGCCGCTTTCACAGAAAAAGAATCACTGTCGGGTGTTAGCACAGAATAGTCTCTTCTCATGTGCTGCAATTCTATGTCACTTTTTAAATCCCCGTATTAAACACCATATAGTTGAAAATCATGCCATCTTTTTGCTAAGTACATGTATTACTATATTCGGAAAGTTCGTGGAGTTTGGAACTAAGAAACAAACTTATACCTTATTTGTGATTTTTTTGTTTATTTATTAAAACTTGACTATAATTCAATAATTTTCACCGAAATTAAAACTACAAGGATATCTTTCCTGGGATAGAACAAGCTCCCAGAGGTTTTGCGGCCGCCTTTATTGCATTATTGTTCAATTCATATGATTAATACGGGAATAAATGGAATGAAATGAAATAAAAAACAAACTGTAAAAAGAAAGTGTGATTATCTAATAGCGACATAAATGAAAGGAATCTTCCGGAACTATGAAAATGATGATATCATATTGCCAGCGGAAGGACTACCATACTCTAACAATTAAACAGTGGAACATCTTGAATCATGCTGCTTCGTAGCTTGGTGCTTTATAATGAAATATTCGAAGGTAAATTTTGGTGTCTAAACCTCCGGTTTTATACTGAAACAGAGTTTAAACGCCATTAGGCGCATCTAAGACCGAAACGGCCTATTCAATTCTAAATAAGAAATGTCAGAAACTAAGCTGCACTAGTAATATCAGAACTGGCGAAAAGTTCACTAAAGAAGTGTGCCAAGAAAAGAATGAATATTATCATTGTCAAAGCTTACAAGAACGATAACAGTGATAGTGCTGAGCACCTGTAATCTGAAGTCTCTCAAAATACATGTATTTGTATATGAATGAACCAAATCACGTTAAGAGAGCGACGGTCTTGTACAGTGAACCTTTATACATCAAATATTACATCATGATGGTTGTTTCATTGCTTCAAATCCGACATTGAATGTTTAGAATGTCACAACATTCAACACCAGTGGCATTGACTGCAATAATTTAGTTTGAGCAAATGATTGATGTCAGAGCTGGAATGTTCAAAGCTTAAGTCCCTGGTGTTATAGAAATCTTCGATCAACTGAAGTCGTCAAAAGGTTATATCCTTCATTAAATCTGTCTTGTAATCTAAAATTAGTTTTCCATGTAAGACTGGATAGAATGTCGCAGAAGGCACAGAAAGTAAACATGCTTGCACATTAACAAAGACATGCGTGTTTGCGTGCAAACTATTCTGGCTCAGATATCAGCCATAACTAACTTTTTGAAGAACACGCAAGACACGGAAATCGTGATTCAGGATGTCATCACAGAAAGTCTGCAGGATATTCCCGTTATATTTCCACGTCTTTTGCATTTTTAGTTGCTAAATCAGGCAGGTGTCCAGGGAGCATAATTACAAGACCACGCTCAATCTATTGATAATCATAATCATTCGGGATGTCACGGCCGAAGGCCTGCATGATATCCATGCGGTGTGTCTGAATCTTTTGTAGTTTTGTCTGTTGACAGAGAGAATTAGCAGTTACCCAGGAAACTTAAGTACAGTACCATCTAATATCTCTCAATTTACTCTTGGATATTGGCAGTGAATGGTGAAACACCCTCAGACTAAACGATAGCGTTATTCACACAGTAATTGAAACATATGAATATGGATTTCGATGCAGTACAAAATACTTATATGGAACAAAAACGATTCGCACGCAGACCACAAACAAGCTTTTCGGAACACATATATAATAATAATCGAATCAATCTTTTAGAAGCCCGTGCTGATTTTTCAACTATCTTGTCAGTAGTATCGAATTAGTGATATATTGTGGATAAGAACCCAAGATGTCGAGCCAATCATGTCTATATGTACACAATGCACAAAATAATCATATTACAGTTATCTAAACAATTGGATATACATTTATGTCTAGTAAACATTTGAATACATACACACAATTTGGAAAATACAGGGATTTCCGTTTTGTTGTACTACCAGCATAGTTTACTTTTAATATGTTCCAGATCAGAATGCAATTTTCGATGTTAGCATAATTGAACAATTGAAAAATACCTCTGGTGTATGTATTGAACTCCATATCTACAAATACGTTATATCCACGATACAGAAACAAGCTACATTTCACAGCCTCTCGAATTGATTTCTGTGTTAATCTGGTTCTATAGGGGAAATGATACACATATGTGAACCAATGTGGACTTAAATGTAGAGATTGGGATATTAGACCAATTGACGGAGGATCTTACATCCAATTGTTCTGCTTGTTGAAAGGCGTTATTCCAGGCAGCGTAAAATATTAACTACCGACACAGTTACGAATGAAGCGAGCGAGCCGTACGTCGTTAGTTTACACATGCAGTATTTATTTGTCACTTAGTACATGCTACCTACGATATGACTTCCGATATTCATTAAATAGCCACACCAAAGTATGGTAATCTCAACGGATTAACAACGCATGTTAATGGAAACTCAAGAATCTGGAACGATATAGTTTTCGGTTGTTGACGAGGACCTGTTGCACGGCCTTATCCTCTCTCTCTAGGTGTCTTGCCTGGGGAACGACATTTTGCTGATGGAAATTAGCTCTTCTCGCCTTAAGTACGCACGGATCATAAGGCTCTGTTAGTTTATTTGATGTAAGTAACACTGTCCATTCATGGGTGTTTGTGATCATATCTTTCGGCCGCCTCCAGTATGGGCGAATATTGGATACTGGTGGTCAATGTATTGTGAAGACCGGAAGATGCAAAAGAAAGCACACACAAACATCTTGTATCTATCATATAATGCAAGATATTAGTGGAATATGCATACCCATCATCAGGATGAGCGCACGCTTTCCTCTCGTACATTCACGATACTATGAATTTGATACTGATCCATATGCAGGTATGTATACTCCGTATCACTCTTGCCCTTTCGTGGAATCTCGTTGTACTCCAACGCGAGTCGAGTCAATTTACTCAAAGATCCGGAGAGAGAATCAGGTCAAGAATGTGATTCCGCACTCTTAATAATAACACGACTGGTCTTCATTATGGCAGCCCCCGCTCTCCGCTATGGTGTGGCTCTGTCAGACAACCATGACTGATTATGATTCAATCTTAATCCAGACACAGCAGGCATAATGAGCATCATGCCCATCTTCATTCAAAGGCGGCTTTCGAAGAGATTTAAGCGCTGTGAGCTGTATTTTGTATTCAAACCATCCGCTTTTTATGAGAAATGTTCAGAGAGTGAAAGGCATACAGTAAATGGGATGCCATATTATTGCTTCCATTGTTGATTCCCGTCTTAAGTGCGGACGTATGGGACAGAGAAATCTGAACACATGCGTCGAATTCCATATTTTCCAAGCAGGTTGTCATTCACGGTAAATGTTCTCGTGGCTTTGAAAATGTTGTTGGTATGGATTTAAGCTCCACACGAAACACATGACAGGATAATTCTCAGTTACCTGACCTGTGGGGTGTTTGATTGAAGATGAGAACATGAGCGAGTTCATATGACTTTATACCGAGTTCCATACAACATATACGGCATGCCATTTGACATTTGGTTACGTTTGAAAACGTTTGAACGACTCAAGTACATATAAATAGACAAGTGATACCCGATATTTTTCCAGAAAAGGGTGAAAAATGTCTTTTTATCAAGTATTTTATTTGGTATTTATGAGAATAATCTCCCCAAGACTCTTTGATTTTATGACCTCTCAATGGTAATGTTTTGTTGAGAGTGATTGCCATGGGATTGTAGCTGTTGTTGCTGTTGCAGAAGTACACATATGATTTTAAACCATTTTTCCGCGATATTTGCAGTTTAACAAAGTTACTGCAGCCATGGCCTTGTAGCATTGATGCATACTTCACAAATTTTATTCTGTTTCTGGCGACATCTTCCGCAAAATAGTTGAACAATATCGCTTGGATGAAAAACAACATAAAATACATACATGTACTCTGGAAAACGACCTGGAAAAGAATAATGGTCAATGACTGGGATTTTATGTGAAGGACATCATGTCTTGCTGACATGACTGAAAACTTTTAACCGCTTCCCCATGGCAGAGAGTCTTCTTGTGTTTTTATCCTTTATTTTATACAAATTTGGAATTGGTACTGTCATACGAAATAGGTCTTTCGATATTTGGCGAGGAAATTCTTTCATGTATGACGGCTGAATTTTGCTTTTCTGGTCGGACGCTTGCTATAAGAAGAAGCAAGATCGAAATAACGGTCTTTGGTATAAGTACAGTATATGGTGTAAAATAGTTTTTCTTTTTTGTTCATTGCTTTAATTTTCATGCGAATTTTCCCCGCATTGCGAGGACAAAATCAGAAAATGACAATCGAGAAGAATAAAGCGACTAGAAGAAGCTAAATCTCGCGTCCATAATATATAACACGTTTTTTTTTAATGGAAATGCGTACTAGATAAGTACATGATTGTATGTCTGGCCTTAACATGTGAAAATTTATGGGCAATAGTTTTCTTAGCAAAACAGAATTGTTTAATAAAACTGCTAACCTGGCATCACAAAAGTTTGATGATGTTTTGTTAATCAGGCATTGAAGATTGCAGTTTTCGATCTTGAAATCTAAGACAGTACAAATCGACATATTTAACGAAAATTCAAAATCATTCTTACTGAAAATTTCCCACTATTGTAGTCATATATTCAGTCTGAAAACCCTTAAAAATATAGATAGATATTATGAAGTTTCAGGTGTGTATTGTAGATTATTGTTGAATATCACAAGCTTTCAACACTGGCACAAACATTTCAGTTTAGTTGGGCCTCAAAATTGAGTAAAACAGTGCAATAAACATCACATTGAACTTTGACGTAGCAGTGATCTTGATAATTTGCATGTCGTTGTTTAGCTCCGTGTGACGACACAAAAGAACCACAACCGGATAGTCGACACTTTTGAGAACAAGCAAACTGAAAATTGTTTACGTCTGCCAATGTTAGCCCCACAGTTTATTAAACTACCGTGATTTACCAAATATGAACAACTAGGTTTTCTATAATCAACGTCGACATGATCTGTGATAAAACAAGGAGATGGCGACCCCACAGGCAAATTATCAAGATCCATGCGCCACCAAACTCTTGACTGAGGATCTTACATCTAATTGTTCTCCTTGTTGAAAGGCGTTATTCCAGGCAGCGCAAAATATTAACTACCGACACAGTTACGAGTGAAGTGAGCGAGCCGTACGTCATTAGTTTACACATGCAGTATTTTGTCACTTAGTACATGCTACCTACAATATGACTTCCGATATTCATTAAATAGCCACACCAGAGTATAGTAATCTCAACGGATTAACAACGCATGTTAATCTTAATAAGCTAACACTATTACAGTCATGGAAACTCCAAAATCTGGAACGATATAGTTTTCGGTTGTTGACGAGGACCTGTTGCACGGCCTTATCCTCTCTCTCTAGGTGTCTTGTCTGAGGAACGACATTTTGCTAATGGTAATTAGCTCTTCTCGCCTTAAGTACGCACGGATCCTAAGGCTCTGTTAGTTTATTTGATGTAAGTAAGACTGTCCATTCCTGGGTCTTTGCGATCATATTTTTCGGCTGTCTCCAGTATAGGCGAATATTGAATACTGGTGGCCAATGTATTGTGAAGACCGGAAGATGCAATAGAAGGCACACATAATATATAATGCAAGATATTAGTGAAATATGCATAAATATACGCTTTCCTATCGTACATTCACGATACTATGAACTGATACTGATCCACATGCAGGTATGTATACTCCGTATCACCCTTGCCCCTTCGTGGAGTCTCGTTGTACTCCAACGCGAGTCGAGTCAATTCACTTAAAAAGATTCGGACCCTTACAAACATAAACGTGGGGATTGCGTAGGGAAAGTGTGGGGTTTTGGTGGGCGCGTGGGGTTCGTGTGGGGCGAAGCGTGGTTTGGAACTTTCCTCGTGGGGATAACGTAGGGTTTGTGTGGGGCAGCTGCCGACGGTTATGCAAATTTAGCATAAATATGGGGATTATGTAGGGCTGATGTGGGGATTATGATGGGTGAATGGGCGAGAATTCAAAGTTCACGTGGGGATGATGTAGGGCATACCTTTATCTGCTATATATTCAAAGTCTAACGTGGGGTTGGTGTAGGGAAAATGAACTTCGGATTTAATCGACTGAGTTGTTTGTAGGGATTAGGTGGGGTGGACTTTTCCAGCGCTCGTTACGTAGACAAAGTCCAATGTAGGGAATGTGTCGGGCTGTGCTGAAAGTTTAAGTCCGGCGTGGGGATGATGTAGGGCAAAATGCTCGCCGTTTTCATAGCTTAAGATAAACGTGGGGATTTTGTTGGGCAAGCATTCTTTCATGCATAGCCTAAGACGATAGTGGGGTTGAAGTGGGGCGATATTTTATTTGCACATATAGTGTGAGATAAATGTGGGGATCATGCAGGCAGACTGTGAACTCTGTTTTTCTTAAAAGAATATACAAAAACATTTATATTTTTTTCATGATTCTATAATACTCGAAATGAAAACTATTTATTTAGATTTGTATGTTTTTGATGCATTTTCAATCAAAGTTATTAAAACGTTTTGTGCCGGTGTATCGCGAAAAATTCCCGTCGAATCGACACCATGCATCATTTACGGTAAACCTCTCGTCGTGAGGTGAAAGAAATGTGTAGCAAAAGATATATTTTTCGCGGAATATAGGCCGTGCCCATTGCCCTATAGGACTAGGTTTAAAGATTGCTAGAATATCAATTCACTGATCATATGTCATAAGAATATTTTTTAATGCAATGCATGAATATAAGTTTTGTGTCTAATGTATCGCATCCATAAATTTCCTCCGATATATAACGCTAAATCACGACTATAAATGTGAGCCGTCTTAGGCCATTGCCTATTAATTTGCATGTTAATCGAGTTGTCTCCCTTCATATCAAGACTTTCTACAAGCAAGTTTGCGCGCGCAACACCGGAAGTGGGGCCCGATTGTAAACATTGGCAAGTTGAACTTGGTTGAGTTTCCTTCACCAAAACGTTAAGATGGCTAATAAATACGAAGAATGGACGCTGAAAGACCTAAAGGATGAACTGAGGAAACGGAAAGCTAAACTATCGGGAAGAACACATGAATTAGTCGAGCGGTAAGGTGTTTTGATTTACATGTCAAATCGTATACCTATTGACGTGCACCCCATTTTCGTGGCCTACAAACTTTTCGCAGTGTTACTGCTATGACCTGAAAAAATGAATGTTTATTTCCGATTTATGGCCCAAGTCAACCTTGCCGCCCCAAAACAAACTTCCATGCAAGTCATTGGTCACTGCTTTTCTAATGTAAACATCTGAGAAGGGCTGTCAGTGTCAATGTTATGCATTGCATCATGGGTTGTTTTGGGGCGGCAAGGTTTACTTGGGCCCAGGGTGAAATCACCTGTTTTTGAACCAACACGATATCAGTACAGTGACGTCGCCAGTTCCGATCCAGTGTCAGTTCCGACCAACTTCCCAAAATATTGATTTTTGTCATAACCATGATCACGCGAAATCATAAAACATTTGATCAACCTGTCAATCATCATAAATTATATTATGCATTCACTGGTTTCGTTAGGAGACGGCTTTGCCGAACTACTCCATACACACAACTACATCGGTCTAAGTATACAAACACCATCAGACCATGACTCACCGTTGGTCAAAAACCGTGTGGTCTGCCAGGGCTTCCGATCAAAGTTTTGATGTTTTGTTTCTCACATATAATTATCATATGGTACTATGTATCTGTCATAAATTTATTTTATGGGGTGTCTCTCTAAAGGCTACCTGCTCCATTGTTGACATCAACTGACGGACCCAGTCCTGAACCACCATCATCCATGGATGACCAATCTGGGTCCAGATGAAATGTCTTGCGAATGCAGCGCTCATTACGTAAAATCGTAACTCGAGTGCTGATTAGCATTTCTTCTCTTTACTCTGCTATTCAGAGGTAAAATAAGTAAAAGAATGGTTGATTTATCATCATTTTCGATACGCTTATTAGCCATCGGAGTTATTTCATTGTCCAATATATCTTGCCAGTATGATCAGCTCGACCACATCACTATCACCCCCAACCCGCATTCTTTAACGTCAGATGTTCACTTATCAGACGAGGACATTCAAAATGAAATATCCAGCTAGGACCCTATTTTGGTGGAAAGTTATCACGTTGACGATTACATTTGTTTATATCTGGGTCAAAGGTCAATGTCAAAATGAGGCTGGATCGGAACTGGCGACAGTGGGTCGGAACTGACACCTCTCATTAAGAAATGTAATTTTATTTTCCCGGCAGTTCAGTTTATCCCTAGCTAAGTTAGTTTGTTAATAAAGGCGATGGACAATTGTACGGCGATCAAGATAATGAATATGCCAATCAAGCCATTTCCTTCTGAAACAGATGCAAATTTCACTTTAGTGGGTCGAAACTGGCGACTCGTCTGTATTAAGTTAATTTTACTGACCGCTAGTTTTAGATTTGATATGGTGATCTGTCCAGTCAGAATATATGTTTATATAGAAACAACAGAGGAAAAGTTCTGTATATGAAATTATTCCAGGCCAGGAATGTTTTTATTATTGAAAAAAAAAAAAAAATAGGGGGGGGAGAGGAGGGGGGAGGTGCAAAACTTCTATTGAATACACCTTTTTTTTTTATCAGGTTGAAAGCATATGACGGAAATGATAATTTCAAGGGTGATGTCATGGAACCATCTAGCATGTCATGGACATTCGGCCATCAGAAGAGTACAAAGATTTGAACAGTGACAAGGTAGAAATATCCCTTCAATGACTGTATCTGGATTGATTAATTACTAGTCATTGATACACATTACACTTCATTATTGCAATATGAATTGTTTGTTTGTTTTTTATTCTGTTTAATGCATAACTGACTAGAAGTATGATCATCAAATTAGAAATACATGTATGGTAGTTTGTATGTCGTTGTCTGAACACCTCACCTACATTTACCTCCATTAGTTTGCCCTCAATGGAAAGGAAGATTGATTTTTATTTGCAACGGAATGAATTTTCTGTTTACAAGTGAAATTGGCTGAGAGCACAGTTTAAAATATGAAATTCTGTTCTGTAACCGGTACTTTAGACTATAAAACTGTCACGTTTAACAGTATTATGTTTGATACTAAAATGCATTTCTGCCTCTCTTTTCAGGTAACAATAATTTGCTACAGAATGTATACTGCCCTGATTGAGTTTTATCTAATATAAATAATTTGGTTTGTATTTCAATGATTTATAGGAACAGGCAAATACTGGACCCCATCCATTGTGTGAATTGATAACAGGATAATGGATTAGATTGGCTTGTGGACCTCATGTGAATACCAGTACACCTGGAGGTGAGGAAATCTTATAATCACTGCATGTCTGAGAAAAAACTGTGATATCCTGTTCATTTCTAAGAGGTGGGATGTCCCACCAGTTGTGGGGAAAGGGGTGCCAAACCAGTTATTTGTAGCTTATTATTTACCGGGCATGTTTCAGGGCCAGCCCCTTGACTTGCTGTACATTAGGGGTTAAGAGTTTCATTTCGGATCTAATTATCTCTGATTTTGTGATATACAAGTTGAGTGTACAAGTCATATCTGCAGGCCCGTGTTCGGTACATCTACTAAATTGTCTTCGGTACAGCTACCAAATTATTTATCTCCTTGTACCTGTAGAAGCCTACAGAAAAATTATGCCCCTTTTGCTATATTTGCTTGAATGTTACCGTAGCTGTTAAATCTGCAGAATAATGATATGCTGTAAAAAATACAATCCTGAATGATTAGTACATGTAGCCCAGGCCTGACCCAGGCTGTTTTCGAGCTCATTATGAACCCCACCCCCCAAAATAAAACAATAAACAAATCCCCTCTCTGAACAGGCTGAAACCAATACTAATGCAAGTACTTCTGCCAAATATGAATTAGATATCCGGCTGTATTTAGACCATTTAGTACTCCCACAGCTTCCATAAGCTTCGACAGTCCCACATCATGGCATATTTCATTATGACTTATCACACTCTGCACCATCTATAGGTGCCCAAACTAAAAGTCTACATCAGGCCCTGTAACCATAATATATTGCACTTTCTCATCATATTTCTTAGTTACTCGGGGGAAGCCGAGGGGTTTTGCGAGTCTCACCCTCATATTAATTTCCTGCTTTTGAAGGATTGTGCACACGTTGACTAACGGACGATTTAGAAAAAATCTGTTAATCCACTCTTAACTCGATTGGTATTTTTCACTGCTGCTGCAAGTTCGTTTTTATATCTGCCAGTGTGAAACTGTTGTTGTTGCAAATAACCAGAAAAACTTGAACAACAAAATATTTTATTCATTTTTATAGCAGACAACAGCAGCCTGGAACTGCAGGCCACACTTATTTGGTAATATGCAAAACCAGTGAATATTTCAGTAGGGAAGATGCTTAAAAACATTTGTGAACTTTGTCAA